>JAAAKE020135347.1:0-18008 GCA_010014785.2 Anisolabis maritima | reverse complement strand
TTTCCATTTAGTTTTTTTACATTTACACCCTGAGCCCCCCCCCCCCCCCGGCTACGTCACTTAATCAATTTAAAAAGGTAAATTTGTAAAACAAATTAATTAATACTTTTTCATTAAGATCCATTAACCAGCTCAGTTGTTTGAAGAGACTCATCTATGTTTTCAGGCTATCTAAACAAAAACGTCTCAAAAGATTAAAAAAAACTCGTATTCGTTAAAAGGAAATTAATTATGAATACGAGTTGACTCTCAAGAGTAAAAAGTAAAAAAAGAAAGGAAAAACATTTATTTATTTTTTAATACATAGTACAAAATTTTAAAAGAAAAATATGGATATACAAACATAATATAAATATTATATAAAAAAATAATAAGACAATTGTGAGCAAACAAATAAATTCATAGAAGTCTTGCAAACATCTTATGAAGAAGTACAAATTTGAACCATATAATGAAGTGATTTCTTGATTGAAAATCTTTATCTTCTCTACATTGAGTTTATTTATTTATAAATCTTAGTGTTCAGAGAGACAAAAAAATGTACTTCACGCACTATTCTTTTTATCCTTCACATACAATGCATTATATTTCACAAAAAGAATCACAAATTCAAATTTAAGTGAAGCTAAGCTAAAGGACCTAAGCTAAAATATTTTTTGCGCCCAGAGAGAGGGATCCCTGCCAAAGCCTATTAATCATTAATTAAAGTGATATTTTATGTACTTTTCACAAGAGGAATCTTTATATTCCCTTGCTGTTCGAAATCAATTCAGATCAGAATCAAGAGTCCAATGAAACATGACAAGTTTCAGTTTTTGAGTTTCAAAAATAATAAGAAAAAAATAAAACAACCAAAAACCCTCCAAACTCTAGGCTACCTAACGAGGAATAATGAGTGATGCATGCAGAACTTCTAGAGAATGGCGTTCCGAGAAAGCCCTTGTTTATAAGAAAGTTTACCCTTAACAATATTTAAATAGAATATATCAAAAGTAGAATAAAAAGTTCCATGATCCTTTGATATTAGAGGGATTCCCTCTTTGAAAAATTCGCGACAAACTTTACTCATTAAATTTAGTTAGGCAGATAAATCATAATATAAGAAATATATCTTCTCAACTATAGTGGATGAGTGAAACGCAGGAGCGTTACGTTTGGGGATTAAAATTTTTTTCTTGTAGGATCTTTAGAGTTGGAATTTTTTTTTTAAAGTGGTTCTTATTATAAATTCAATTTAAACTCATTTTTGTAATTTTTTCAATTATTTTATTTAAAATTTTAATTGATTTTTCTTATTTTTTCGGTTTTTGGGAAGGTAGGGTACCTTTTGAGAAGGGATTCCCTCAGCACCGGCTTGTAGCCTATCCTTGTAAAGAGTACATTATCAAATCCTTCTTAACGTCGCTGTCAAAGGATGGCGTACCAGGACAATTCCCTCTCCTCACAGACTTCCCTGATGGTCCATATATGAAAATTAGTCTATTTTATTTTTAAAAAAGTCAACGTTTTGATGACATATTTGGCTTCGCTCTTGTTTGCCTAAGATATTAAAATTAAAATGAGGAGACTGGGATTGGCAAAAACACACACATTACTGCTTTTTTAAGAGAACATTAGTCATCACTTCAAAAGTAATAATTATATTTGTAGATATATTATATTGAGTGTCAGACTAACGAAACAACCAACGAATTATCAATTCAGAATTTCTCTTAATTGCCTAAGTAATAATAAATATCTTGCAACATTAGCTTAATCTATCTACATCTATTTAATCTAATAAAAATGGGGAAGGGGTTAGACAATTCCTCGCTAATCGCTTCAAGAATCCTGAAAAAAAGCCCTAAGATAAAACACTTCCCACCCTTCATACTTATCAACTAAAGGATTACCAAAATTGCAATCTGATAGATATACACCCTGTACAATTTGTGTGTGTACAGCTAGGTAAACTAGCCTCGAGAAAGAAGGGAATTTGCGCCTAACTCCTACGTGTATGCGTTTGAAAAGAAGGAAAGGTAGTTACATGTTAATGTAAGTTGCTTTTCATTTTTACACATGAGAGAGCCTATCTAAATTTTGAAGACAAATAAGAAATTGAATGAAAGAAATTTACTTTAATGTTTGATATTAATCTTTAAATATTTATGTTTATTAAGTATTTACTTTTTTATACATTTTGTTTTTTAATTTTAACTTTTGAAAGGAGTGAAAAAATTCTTAGATTTTTAATAACCATCTCAAATTATGTCTTAAGCCGAAATTTCTTTGGAGAAGGCTTATGTCATTTATCTTGGTAGGCTATTTACTAGAATTATTATTTCATACGTTTGGCTCAATTCATTATAACAATATAATATATTTCACATTATTTTGGCCACTTTAAAATTTTCAATAAACAGAGACGAGTGAGTTGTTTTAAAAAATTGATAGAAGCAGAATATTAGCAATTTGATCAAATGTACCATGACAAAATTCTCTTGTCACTAGATAGTCTTTAAACTATCTTTTATAACTTGCGATTTTACCATAACAAACAAATTGTTTGTAATTATCTGCGGAAAAATTTACAAAGTCCCCAAAATCATACGAAACTCTAGAGATTATTTAACCTATAATATAATTAAAATGTTTAAAATAAAGTGTGACTCACGGTTTCTGTTAGTTCACCTATTATCCTCATGTCCCAGGAGATCGCCAACTGTCTCCAAGATGCCTTCTGTTCAATAGACCATCAATTTGCTCAAAATAACGGCAGGATAGGTGTTTTCTTAAAAAGAAAATATCCCATTATTTGATATGAAATTGCTAAGCAAATTATTCCTTTTTATATTAAAATTACCTTATGACACAAAGAATGAATGAGTCCTAATTCCTAATATAACAGTTACTTTTCCAGCTAATCATCTTCTAATATTAGACAGACTTCTCTTGCAAATTTTTCTGAAAAAAATTAAAAGAATTCCAGGAAATAAAAAATAAAATTTTATTAATATATAATATTTAAGTCTTTATGAGAGGAGAACTTTTTATTTTATTATGATTAATAAATTTTAAACTGATTAATAGAATTTTATTTAAAATAGGTGTTAATTTTCTAATAGAGCTCTGAAAGTCAATATTATTTTAAAATATTTTAGAGAAATAGTATATGTTTAATTGAAAATATTGAAAAATTTTTCTCACTTCGATTCGTTATTGAATAGGTGAATTTTATTAATTTAAATTTGGGATCAAATTTAATCGAGAAATGTTATTTAAGATAAAAGTAAAAAGGTCAAAATTTTTAAGAATGAATTGACGTAGAAAAAATGATTCAAAATTTTAACATTTAATTGCTCTTATCTTTCTATGGAAGTCAAACTCGTAAATAAAATAAAATTGAAGAGGATTAATAGAAAAATACCTGAAGATAGAAATGAAAAAAAATGAGGAAATAATCCAGGATCAAAGGCTTGTTGGTAGATTGTCGAAGCATCCATCTTGGTGGAGGGATACAAGCTCCGTGGATTTCAAAAGAGCAGATAAGCGTTGAGAGAAAAGTTGGGTATTGAAGGCTCCACGCAGGCAGCTGAACTTCTACTAGTAGAGGCAGCGGATACGATAACAGCGTGCTAAACAATCGAATCACGTGACATCAAACAGCAATCCTATTGGTCCAAATATTTTAAAACAATCAAAGGTTAAACTTGAAAAATTAATAATGGAATTCATTACTATAAGCAATAAAAGCAATAATAAAATAATTTAAAAAATATAAAAATAAATCTATTATTAATTGAATGTTGATTCTACATTCTCTATTAACTTTTTTTTATATTTATTATGGAACAAGAATTAATATATAATATTACAATAATATTTAAACTAGTAAAATTAAATATATTTTAATATATTAGGCCTTTAGAATGTTACCTTTCCCCAACAAAGAAAGAAATCTAGTGTGATGGTCGCACATCACACCACTTTCTCTTTCCTAACTAAGATAAGGAAATTGTGTGATGTGCTGTCATACCAGATTTTTTGCGACATACATCGTAGATAGCAGGTTCACAATTTTAATTTTATCTCTGATTTTTAGAGATTTTTCGTTTGTGGGTATTAATCAATTATCAATATTATAAAAAATATGGTGTGACAATTTATTCAAAATCGTTAGAATAGTTTAAGAGAAAATTACAAAAAACTTAAAAACATACAAGAGTAAAGTGGGCCCCGAACAATTTTGAGGCGGATAAGATCTAATAAATAATTATTTTATGAATTTTAATCAAAATCGTTAGAGCAAATTTTGAGAAGATCAAAACAAATTTTAAAAAAGTATCAGTAAAATACCACTTTGCTATACTTGTGCTGATTTTATTCAAAAGCTTCGGTGCGCAAGCGACATGGGTACTTAGCTTAACTATCAAATTTCAGCATCGAACCTCTTTTCATTTTTGAGAAATACACAGACAGACCATTTTGCGAGACCCCTTTTTTTAGACTCGGGAAGCCTCAAAACGTGTATTTCCGCTGAAATCTTGACATCGATTTTTTTGCGATCGGAATTCTTTCTCACTATATTTTACATAGATAGGTAAGAGAAGGTAAAAATTAATAATAAGTAATAAAGTAAATTTTAATTAATGGAAAGTTGAACATTTATCACTGGAAAAATATGAGTTTTCAATAATGCTTCCATCGTAAAAGCATCAAAGAGAGTGTTTTCTAATCAAATTGATAGATGTTTTATTGTTGGAGGTATTGGTCATAAGACTCTCTGGGAATTAACCCAAGATCTCCCGCTTCTCCGGGGAATATGACGTTCTATCCAATTGCATCAAAACTCCGAAAATGGCAACAAACTCAAGCAGGGGCGAAATACAAAATTTTTATTTTCTTTGTAACTAAACTTGATTTTGCTAACTTGGACGAAGTTTGCACAAGTTTTAAGAAAAAAAATTGAACTTTATTCTGCAAAGTGGACCGTAATTTCCCAATTCAAAGCGGCCCCTGAGGGAACCTTCCGCATTATCCCCTTTGCCCTGAACCCAAACAGGGTGAGAGTGTTCTGGTACAAGTAAATAGAATGCCAGATACCCCGGTGGGTTAGAAGGGTAGGAAAAGGCCTTATGGTGTCCGAAAATTGTGGAACAAACATTAACCCTGGAAACCATATATGGGTCTCAAAGTTAATTAACAATATAATAAAATTCTATCAGAATAATAGTGATTTTTATTAATAAAAAAATAAATTTTTTTTTTTAGTTAAATCTTTTTCGGTATCTGAGGCCATTGAGATTCCGTCCTTATTTATTTATATATTAATTGGTAGCCAATATAATATAAATAAATTTTTGACGCCTAGGACAGGAATCCAACTACTATCCTTTGGTACATGAGGCGAGACTTCTATCTCTGCACCAAGAAAAAAAAATTAATTAGAAAAAAATCTGAAGTGTAATAATATCTGTCGGGTCTATAAGTATCAGAAAGAAAAAACATGTTTTACATGTAGCCTGTTTGAAGTTTTACAGGTCTGCTGTGAGAATAATATGGCCAGAAGGAATTTAAAAACAGTTTGTATCAAAAAAAAAAAAAGCAGGAACTGTAGTTTTAAAATATAAAAAAATATTAATTATTGTTATATAATTATAACAAAATAATTTTAATATTTTTTTTTTTTTTTGTTTATTTTATTTTAAACTACTAAGAGAGGATATTGGAAAATTATAATACGAGGCCATTTAGGCGCCCTTTCAAAATTATCGCTCCTAGGCACATTTCTAGTTGTCCTTGTGGTTATTTATTCTAAGAACAATTTTATTTTTTTCATAGGACATTAAATTTCAAGAAATCATATTGATATAAGTTATAGAGTTAAATATTGGTATCCACCTAGTCATTAATACCAATAGGTTTTGCAAATTTTTATATTTTCACCTCTTAAAATAATTTAATAAGAAAAATTTTCTAAGTTATTTCAATGTTGGGTCTATTTTTTAAATATTTGCAAAACTTCCACGGTCAAGAGGTGATAGCGTGAATTACTTCCTTTGCTTTAGGTTTAAACCCAAAAAAGTTTTTCCCTCTTGTGTTTTGTAACGGAATGGAATAAAAATTGGTGTCCAACTAGTCTCTAATTATTACCAATAGGATTCGAAAATTTTGATGTTCTCATCTCTTCTGAGATAATTTGATCTCATATCATAACAAATTAGATTTCCATCTGAGTACTACAAATTACCCAAATAAGAAATCAAATTTTTTGAGAGATCACTCAAGTTTCATATCTTAGTCAGAGCCGTCGAGAGTTTATCCTGGCCTCGGGGCCTATTTTGTAATATAATTTTCCATATACTTGGCGAGATGTCAGGCCTTTGAAAATTCTGTGTCCTCCTCTTTTGACGGTTTCCACTGAGTTTTTAGCGCATTTCCCTGAAGGAAAAGCGCTGAATTCTTCTCGTGGTTAATCCTCAATCAAGTACTATTTTGAATTTATATTGATTTAAATAATCTCTGCTTAAATTATTTATTAGTCTCATGAATATTTTTTCAAGTTAAATTATATTATTAATACAATTTTAGTCTATGAGAAAATTGAGAAATCTTTTACATTATTTATAAAGAAATTGATTTAACGTGAAATAATTATCACTAGTTGTTAAACTGCTTATTTATTACTAGTCTTTACTCTGTAGTTTGTGTCCTTCGATCAACTTGTTTATTATCTTTACATTTCCAATGATTTTCTTCCAAGATGATTGCTTAACTAACCAACCAATGATATAAGTCATTTATTCAAATTATTTCCTAATATATATACTTATTTATTTATTTAAATTAAACCGAAGCGATTACTTTAATTTCAAATAATCATTTTAGAATATGATAATAATCTTTGAAATCGATATTTGATAGGTGATAATAAGCTAATATGCCATTCATAAACCAAACCATTGCATCATAGCTGTATTCGTATTTCGTGCTCCAAGTCAACTTTGCCTTGGCGCAATATATATACATCTAACTAATATAGCTATAAAGAGATCGCACTCTATATATATACATTGCATGTCTGGAGCGGGAGATGACGTCATCATGGCCGCCAAATGCTATTTCTGCCCCTGGAATCGATATCTAGGTAACTCTGCTATGGTATATCGTTTTTTTCTTGTGTGATGAATTCGCGGCTTTACGCTATTTCCGAATAAATCTCGTTTAAGTATAGATTGTGGGTGAGGGTTACTCACTATAGCGGAAACATTTTTGGAGTAATTTAGGCCCCCGGATGGCGCACGCAAGCTTAAAGCTGACTATTAAGACAAAAATAGCGACGGGACCTCCGTTGGGGAGTGGAATGGTTGCAAAAATGTTGACAAGGAAAAGAAAAAACTCTTAAGACTTCGAGGAGGGCCTCTTTTAATGGAAGTAAAAGAAAAAAGGATATAATACTTCCAGAAGGCAATAGAGAAATTAATTTTTATATATATTCTTAATTTAAGAATAAAAGGACTGGATGTAAGGAGGTCGCGCGACGGGCCGGTTAATTTTTTTAACTTTTTAGTGTCAACTCTACTTCCGAGGATAATAAAGAAAAATTAAAGAAGCTGCTAATTAATTATTAAAGGACTGAGGTGATCTTTTCTTGAAAATATATCCTAAAGAAAGTCGGAAGATGGTAGCGAAACATCAGTCAAATAAAAACAGATTAAGGAAACCTAGTTTTCATAAATTTCCTAGCTGAACAGCCTCTTTGTTTGCCAGTCCTCTCTTTATTAAGGGTTGTATTTTGTATTTTTTTTTGGGACAACGATGACGACGACCAGTGCTGTAATTAGAGTTTTAGACCTCCCGCCTCTACTCGGTCAAAAGTTTTTTATTTTACTTTTTTTTTTTTTTAGGGATGTTGGCCAAAAATGCCAATTCTAAAAAAAATACCACTCGGGATGGAACCCCTCTTCCTAGTTACGCCTTTGGGGACGACCAGACTAAACTCTGACTACTGCACTATTTAATTTATTTCTTGTTTTGTTTTAATAAATTTCTAAAAAATTACCTAAAAATAATTTCGAAATTGGGATCTAAAGTTTTATTAATAAAGAAATTAATAAACATGCATTTTTTATCAACAAGAGAAGCATCTTTTGGAAGTTGAAAGTTGAAAGTAGTAGTTTGAAAGAAGTATGATACTCGACGGTTCTGAGAGGGACCTTCTCTCACAGGATATCCTCCTTAGCATAGATGAGTTTATTAAGAAAAAGGGACCGGATGGAAATTCAAGTAGGAAAAATTCACAAAGTGTTTGCTTTGAACTTAAAATTTCACTCAATGAATTTCACTCCATGACTACATGGAGACGCATTACTTAACTGGAAACCTGAAGACAACTCTGACGACTTGAAATCACGTGAATTAAATAAATATAAAAAGGAAGTAAATTTTTAATTAATTAAAATCCCAATAATAATTTAATCATACGTTTAAAAAAATTGCCGGACTCATAAATAATCTGATAATATATAAATTTCGAGTCTAAAAGATTAAATTATTTATAGTAAAGCAGTTTCCGGAATTCTACAGCGGTGTAGAAAAGCAGGGAAAGAGCCTAGGGCGAGGCCTTCCTTTATCCTATAGACAAAAAAGTGGAGAAGATGGAGAGGTGTCAATAGGGTATTGGAAGGGGTAACTTTGGATCTTTACAATTATCGCTTGACTTTCAAGGTTATTTTATTAACACTTTTATACTCTTTTTAGAATAACTTCGGTATTGAGAATGTGGAGGCGTGGAGTGGGGAGCGGAAGGATGAAAACCCGCCGACCAATCGCAGGGCACAACTTTATTATTGTAAGCACTCGCGTTGTCAGATTTTCACAAAAATATTACCGCTGCTCATTAGCGTTGCAAACACTTTCCGTCAGAAATACACAATAAAGGCAACACTGCTTTGTCCACCCTGGCTCAGTACTGAAGTCATATTAAATAGAATATAACCCCTTGGGAAAATAGTGGAGGCAAAAACTGGGTTGAGATATATAACAAATTTTTATTATTCCCTTTGAGTTTCTTTTTTCATTGAAGTTGGGTAAATGAATTCATCCTCCTTTTGGCTTATGAAATTACAGAAAATCAAAATCTGTAATTATAAATAATATCAAAAAGCGGAAATATTACAATAATTTATCCCGTCAAGAAATAATTACAATTAACAGAATATGTATTAACCATACCCGATGTCCAGACCACTTGTTCCGTTCTTCCCTAGTTTCTTCATCATTTTCTTCATTTAGCTTAATTCCTGCAACCCCAAAGTCTCCCGTTACCGATCAGTATCCATTGAACCTCTTTATAGAAATGCCTCAAAATAGATAGAATATATCTCAAAACCTAAAGAAAAATACATAAATTTAATAAATATACATTTATAAAGTCTTCAGGTATTAAAACAATTTTTTTTTTTTTTGCTTAGTTAATTTTTCAGTAATTTGTATATATAAGTATTTATATTATTTTTTTTTACAAATAAATAATGAATAATATTTTAATTTTTATAAATCTTTTTTTTTTTTATTTACTGTATATTACTTTTTGTATATTATTATATTATTTTACTAATTGTATTATATTTATATATATTTAAGTTGTTTTTTTTGTCTTTTTTCGGCAACTTTGGCCATTTAGACATCCGTCCTTATTTATTTATACTAATTGGTAGCCAATATATTTAAGTTACATGTTTATATATTGTTTATTGTATTTTTAAAAGAGCACATGGCTGACGGCTAAGCGGGGGAAATAAAATAAAAAAAAAAAGCGGAAATAAATATCTTCACGGAAAAAAAAAATTTCCTTACTCCGGAATAGGCTTACTAGGAGGAAATGTTAAAAAAAATAACAAAATACATGTTTTCATCGCAAAAAATAAATTTTTAATGAAAAATTTGAAAATCAATAAACTAATCTATTAATATCTTTTAGACTAATTACTTCATTTTGAATGAAATAATTATTACTCTATTATTATTCGATCCTATTTCCCATAAAATTAAATATTTCTAATTAATAATCGGATGAGGGCCAAATCAAAAAACAATCCAAGATCATTCTCATTTAAACACAATAATATTGATTAAGAAAGATAAGAAAAGACATATGAAATTCTTCAATATTCATAAGTTATTCAATATTGAAGGCTATCTGAAAAAACTTACGCAATGTTTTATAATTTAAATAATTAATAATTCATGTCACCAAATTCTCTCTCCTATAGATGCTAATTAACTTTTGAACAGATTAATACGTATATTATACAATGTCTCTCTTTCAACCAAATTAAGTGAGAAAATTATTAAGTAGATCATCAATTGACATCATCAACCACATGTGGCAATTAAACACCGTTGTCCTAAATAGATTACAATCGCCATTCTCCCAAGATACAAATTCTGCTTCACGCATCTTTATTTAGGCCGATATTGCTAGGAACATAAAAGCATTATATGATAAGTGAAAATGGTTGCGACATGTAATCCAGATAATTTGAAATTTAGGATATATTAGACATCAAGATGAGAAGTGACTGAATTTAAAATACCGAGAGAAATAAACGAGAAAATAAAAATTCGATCGTATCGGAGTTGAGGAATCTCTTGGAGATCCCTTGGAGTAGAGGTAAGGCTTTTGTTGCATGATTTATTGGTCCCGTTCAGAGCGATAGAATTTATTTAAAAATATATGGGGCGACGGCCGCCCATTATACAACTTTCTCTTACCTAAGGTAAGGGATCAACATCAATTTCTTTGTGATCTCAATACTTTCCCTATACTATATGTTACCTATATAGGTAAGAGAAAGTAATAATTGGCTACTAATTCATTTAAATAAATATATACAGATAATGTGTGTTAATTTTTATATAAAATCTATCGATATCTTTATGGTTTCCGATTCTGCAAGACAAAAATACCTGGTGTGACTAAGAGCATACATCAGACAAATTTCTCTTTAGGCAAGTAATGCGATGTGCTGTCACACCAAATTTTTTTGTGATTTCTATTTTTATGGTAGTATCAGTTTTTTCACAATTTTTCTATTCCCCATTTAACCAGAAGGCAATTTAAAAAAATTTAAAAAGGAATTAAATCTTCCGGAAGCCATCGATGCTAAATTTTGAAATGAAATATATGTATATCTAAAGTCAAATTAGTCTCAGCAGCCCCCCAAACGAGGTTTTATTTTTAGCGGATCGGTAAGATGAAAAATTAAAGAAAAAAATTCGCAAAATAAATAAATAAACTTTTACATTGAACAAGTATAATCTAATATATCTAATATAAAATAAATAATATTCATCCATTCTTTATAATAACAAATGGAAAATTTTGAAGCTTTCGAGATAAAATAAATAAATAATTAATAAGCTATATTCTTGTTAAAAACTTATTTGAATTAAATTTTTTAAATAGTGTTATTTTCCTGACGTTTCTAACGAACTTTATAAGAGCAATTGCAAAAAAACAACTTTAAATAACATACAAAAAAATAATAATTTGGGCTTTCGCCCAATCAAGTTTTGGATTTAGATTAACTCGACAATTAAAAAATATACATTTCGAGGTATAAACAAAAATCAACCAAACGGTCTGGAACTTAGGGAAATCTGACCAAAACAATGGAAAATTAAATTCCTCTATCACTCTCAAAGAAAATTGCCGAAAATTACTATGTGACCTGTGAGTTTGAAAGTCCTACTGCTTCACTAATACTCCTTTCACTAACATAGTAAAGAGATTGGAGCCATTGATACTATAAAGAATTAGGAGAAATATAATTTTAATAAAAATTCCAAAAGAATTTTACTTTTTTTATTTAATCTCATTAATATTAATATAATAAATACGTATCTTCTGAGGTGTTGAGGTTAAATCAATGCCTAGAGCAAACCTTAAAACATATTTTAACTAATTTATTTCTTAATCATTTGAATTTTATAAGCTATAATATAGCTATAATAATAAAAAGTTATTTTATAATTTTTATATAAAAAAAAGTAATAAATAAATATATATATATATAATAAATTTTACCACAAGGAAATGCAAACTCAACAGTTACAATTATCTCTAGAAAATTCGATATCATTTTCCTTTATCGGCTTTTTATAGGAATTTCCACAAATTTGAATTCCAAAACCACAACAGAGGTCTAAGCCAACCAGCTACTTTGGTAAACTTGATTTATCAGACTTTTAATTTCCCCTGGATCTAAGAATGATTAGTAATCCTGATTTTTTGTTGTAGCTTGACTGAGAAGATGCATAAATGACAGGAAATTTTTTTACAACAGGCATCGATATATTTAGCGCACATGCAGTCTGAGTTGGGTACCATTGGATATAAATAAATCTACCTGGGTAATGGTATCGTATATCTTGTTAATATTGATAACTTTCAAAGCCAAGGGCTGTGGGTTCGGATCCCAGGCAGTCCAATGAAAATTTATTTAAATCAATTGGATATCAATTAATATAATAAATATGTCTGGATTAAATGTCTCATACATAATATTTAAAGTCTATACGGTCTCAGAGGCCGAAATAACTTAAAAAAAAAAAAAAAAAATGGTTATCAATATTGACAATATGTTTAAAATGCTAAATTAGGGGCACCACACTATTTTGAATGAAAATAAATTTTAAAGATTATCTAATTTATTATAGGTAGAACCAATTTAATCAAAATCGTTAGAATAATTTGAGAAAATCACCAAAAACCTAAAAAGATACAATAGAAAAGTGGGCCCCAAACAATAAGAGCCATAAGGGTTAATACATTTCAAAGATCATCTAATAAATATTTGATTTACGAATTTTTATCAAAATCATTTTGAGAAAATCGAAAAAAACTAAAAAAGTATACCAGTAAAGTACTAGTACTCTTTGGCTGATTTTATTAAAAGGATTCAAGTCGCCTGCGACGTGGGTATCTAGCTTAAATATCGAATTTCAGTTGCTTATGTTTTCCTGTTTTTGAGAAATCTTGTTCACATAAGACAGTCAAACAGACTATTTTGCGACCCATTTTTTTTTAGACTCAGGGGACCTTAAAACGTGTATTTCCGCTAAAATCTTGACATCGATTTTTTTCCGATCGAAATACTTTCTCACTATATATTTCATATATAGGCAAGATAAAATAAAAAGCTAACTAAAGTAATAATTATTACTTCTCATCGAAAGAAAAATCACTCTCAGAGTAGAGGCAGTCCCCTAGTAAAATGTGACCGTTGAGTTTTTTGTAAACATTTGTCTTTAAATATCAAATCCTCTTAATTTACCCTATCTAAATCTAAATATTCGAAAAAAATACTTTAAAATATTGGCTTTAAAGTAATGTAGGATAATCATTCATTACTCTTAGCAGTGAGATACAATATAGAAAAAAGTAATAGGGAAAAATTTACTTCTTAAGTAAAAAGTAGACCATACAACTCAAAACTAGTTATGAAAAGCAAGCACAAAAAGATCTAGTGATGTGACTACCAACACGCTATATTGATAGCAGCGAAGAATGTGTGACAACACGCCCTCATCTTTCCGATTTCAGGTGTTTGCTTTGGTGTTAGGAAAGTCTTGTGGCATTCATGACACCTAAATTTTTATAGCATAATAAGTATAATTTAATATTTAATAACATACAATAAGCCTATATCCTGAGTATAAATTACTAATTGTTTTTGCCATTTCCTTGACAATACCAAATTATTCAAAGTTGAATCTTCATTGCAAAATTAACCTTGATGAACAACCTTCAGAATTTGTTTTCTTTATTTGTTAAACTTTTGACTAAAAGAGAATTCGTTGAATTCGATTCTCTGTATTTATTACTTGAGAGATCGTCAGATGTTTTGTTCACATTCCATTGGCATTGTATGTAACTTGAGCCTGGAGCAGCCCTTTTGGTTTCTTTTCAGATGTGGGTGGAGATGGAGGGGATCGTGACAAAAGCTCTATTCATGACGTTTCGGTCTCCTCTTCCTCTGAGATGCACGCGTGCACACATGGCGTGTTTCCGGCCTGTCATGTCTGGAGAGTCACGTGCTCTTTGGCAGGTATTTTAACAGGCAATTCGTCACCCAGAAAGTAGAAATAGACACCATCATTCAAGATGTAATTTATTTCTACGTATTGCTCATGAGAAAGGAAATATTCCACATTTGCTGACACACTAGCATTTCATTCAGTTTGGAAATAGAATTATAATCTAGAGAAATGTGTAAGTTAATGTGAGCTTTTTATTAATTAAACGAATAAATTATCCCCCCCATACTTATAACTTTCAAATAACTCTTAATCGAAAATGAAAATATTTTAATCATATTAAATTTGACATTTTGAATATTTGATAAAGAAGCATACATTTTTGATCATTACAATTGATTGACATGTTTTACTAAATTAGTTACAAATCATAGTAGGTGAGACAGGAGCGGTACGTTTCCGGCATAATCTGTATTTGGAAATGGCAAAGAGAACCTCAAAATAGACAAAATTTCGAGATGGCCATAGGGATAAAACTCAACATATATTGAATTTAGCTCTTTGATTTATTTATTTTATTTTGATATAGTACGATTACTTCCACAAGTCTTGCATGCGACATCCAAATTCGCTCCATAATCGCTCCCCTCTACAAAAATAAATTTATATATGATGATAATAATGAATGTATCATGAAGACTATATTAGTAACATAATTACAATTGTTTTAAATATAGTTTAGTTAACAGTGATAATGGGGATGGTGTCCCTCTCCTCTTTGGGCTCCAGCTCCACCCAAAATGTTTTCAAGTTGTCGAATTATAGTACTATATTATTCCATTATGGAAACTATTAATATTATTTTTTATTTTATTGTTTGGAAAAATTTTTGCTTTTAAAAAAGCTATAATATAAAATTACATTTCTTAATTTATTGCATTATTTTAAATTTCTTTTTCAGGAACTTTTTTTTACATTAAAAAATTAGAAATTTATAAGTATAGGATACCTCGGTGTTGATATTGATCCTTTCTTAATCCTCCGAGTCAACCATCTACTTATCTAATAAATAAAAGAAATAATCATTTCAACAGATTTGAGTATTTAAGAGAAAAAGGCTCTAACAATTGTTAGGACTCATTAAATAACAAAGATGTTCAATTCATGTAGATGTCCTTCAGATGGCAACCCAGATCCTTATTTATAGTCTTCCGGTTCTTTTTTAATTCTCTTCTCTCGGAATTAAAACTAAATCGACATTGTAAGCAGTTTTTAAAGTCGTTAACGTTTTTATTAGTTTAAATTTATAAAGAAAAAAAACGTGAAGTATTACTATCGTTTAATGAAATCAGTTTTATACAGTAATCGTAATATTCGCTGGTGCATGTCAGAAAGGAATAGAAAAGAAAACCCGCCTTAGTGTCTCTCATTCTACTAAAGATATTTTGCAGAATATCGGCAATAAATTGGGGACTAGTTGAGACAAAATTACGGCTGGGTTTTGCTCCTTAGAAATTTCATTTTAATTGTCATTTCAAGACTTTTTTTGCCGACTAGCAATGACCAGAGACCAAAGGCGAGGTGAAATTTAAATAATTACCTTTCCTTCCATGTCATGATCCCTTGGTATGGGGTGGGCTTAAAAAATAGAGAGAGTAAGCCTGCTGCTTGTTGTTTGTTGAGAAGGGAAAGGGAACGACTGGCAGAAGAAAGTAACTCGTGGTCGCCATCCACGAGCTCATCAGAATAAAAAAGGATGTAAGGGAAGTAGCGATGCCAAAACGTATTTTGAGGTCTATGACTCCATTTAAATAGGCTTTCGAATAATGCTTGTCTGTTATTTCATTCGATCCTCTATGATTCCTAAAATCAGCCCCCATGCACATACACACCATTTTCTAGGTCAGTTAATTTTCACTCTATTGGTTTTTATCCAAAGAATAAAAGAGAAAATGTTTCAAAATGTAAGAGGCAAAATTGTGTACATTAGTCATTTAAATATATGCCGTACATAAATTATAATCGTAAACTCTGATAAAGTAAAAAAAAAATGTTTTTATCAACCAGTCAGCCCTGAGTTTCACAATTATTTGAAATGGTTTTTGAATGAATTATATAAGTTTTTGTTTGCAATAAGGTTGCTTTGTTTTTACAAAGATAAAGCTCTTAAAACAACCTTCAAGTCCGTCCTTCTACATAACCTATTTTATTCCCAAGCACGTATTAGGTCTATTTATTTTTTATTTCTTTAAAAATATTTATTAAATTTTTTAACAATTAAAATGTGAACGAGTGAGGCTTAAAATAATATTTGTAATTAATCACAAGAACTATATTAATTCTTCTTCGAAAAAATTCGTTATTCAAATTTTCATTACTCTCTAAATATTTTTTTAAATAGCAACAAAAAAACAAAAAATTTTTTTAGTATATAACTTGTCATTGATAAATATAATAATTTTAAACATAAATATGAGTCTCGTACTCAGAAAAATTTTTCGGAGAAGGGGGCACATAAAATTGGTCCATTTTGGGAATGACCCATTCCAATTTTCCAATAACTAATAAGCACCCCTTGATAAGGCCCTGGTAAATATAATAATTATAAATATAATTTTTTAATTGAAATTTAGCAAGATCCAATTTTTTTCTATATAGTCCTTAATTTAAACTATGCCATTTCTACATTTTAAGGGGCACAAATATATTAGAAAAATTCCTCTTTATTAAATTGCTAAAAAAATTCAGTGCAAAGGAGGAGACGATGAGTGACAAGTGGGACTTGTGATCTATAAAACTACGACAAAATTGTGCGATGAATAAAAAAATAACTGAGGCAGGGCAAAAAAATTTATGTGAGCAAAAAATAAAGGTCTAGAAAAAATTTAGTTTCGAGACCTCAGAAAAATTTAAAAAAAGATGTTCTCTCTCACATCTGAACTCGCTACTGAAGAATACACTTTATGAAAAAAATAAATATTTTCCTTGCCATATTAATTAATAAAGTTTAACCGGAAAAAATCCTTTCAATTACCTTTATAAATGTATTGTATTGTGTTGTATTCATGTCAGAATTTAGAATTTTTCTTATGTTATTTTTAAATTCTAAAATAGATTTTTGCGGAAATAGGTAGCCAAAATAGAAAAGTATAAAAAAATTTTAAAGTTTTAAATTTGTACTCTGAATAGTTGAATCATTTTTAAAAATAGAAATATTTATTAATTTAACAATTTAATTTATGGTCGCGAGTCTTATTTTAACGAATATAATCTATAATAGTAATTTTTAACGTGGCTTTTTTATTCAAAGTTCAAAGATGTAGTAAGAGCCAAATGAAAAATAAATAACTCACATTGGTTATTTTTGTTTAGTATAATTTGTAAAAATCCTATTTTATCATACAATTTATTTAAAAATTAAAAGGGTGGATAAAAAACGAGAATGAAGCCAAGATTTATTTAAAATAATTTTAATCAATTATTAACGTTTCGCTCATGGTTAAGACCATGATCAGAGTTATAATAAAATAATGAATAGACTGCATGCCTTAAATAACAGCTCTACATTATCTCTAATTTGTGTATATTATGTTAGATGAAAATTATAATAAAAATATGTTTACTACTCTCAATTCTCAGGTTTTAATTGCATTTGTAAACTTTTATTTATATTGTAATCGACAACTATTGTATCTCTAAAGAGATATGAAAGGGATGATTAGAGCTATATCAATACGAATTTAATGTCTGTACTTAAATCGGTCAAAAAATTAGAATTATTAATTAAAATTTTAAAAAATCTAGTGTGAGGGCCGTCCAACTCACAACTTTCTACTAAGATAAAGATAATTGTGTGATTTTTTTTAGATTTTTCGTTTGTGTGTATTAATCAATTATCAATATTATAAAAAAAAAGTTTTTGAATTATTTGGTATTTCCTGTTGCAGGCAATAGCTCAAATCTAAAACTCTACGCACTCACTGATA
>JAAAKE020135325.1:0-13958 GCA_010014785.2 Anisolabis maritima | reverse complement strand
TATAAAGTATTATAATGCATTTAACCAGCCCAATTTTTAAAAATATCTTTACATTTGATATTGCTTTTGATTTTTGAATAAAAGCTTAAATATAAAATTTTGTTTTATTATTACTCCGATTTATACAGAGAGAGAGAGAGAGAGAGAGAGAGAGAGAGAGATAGATAGATAGAGATTCTGATGTTGGCATTCTTTACCTTGGTTCAAAGCACCCATAAATATACCTAAAAAATATTTTAATAGAAACAAATTTAAATAGGCCAAAAATTTCTTAAATGACAGTTTTTTTATAAATTAAGGGAAAAGCAGGAAGATATTTAGGCTGATATAATTTATAGTCTGAATAACTGGAAAAGCTCTAACTTCTGATGTTAGTAGAATGTATCAGAGTATGTGTGAGAATTAATTTAATTATATTTTTTAAATATATTTCTATATAATAACTTTTTCAGGCCCTGAAGATGGTCGGATAAGGTCGAAACATTGGCGAATAAATGTTTTTGTTTTAGCTTAAATAATAAGCCTGCAACAGTTTACCTTATTTTCTTCTGTTCTTATTATTATATATATTATTTTTGATTTAGGAAGGGAATCTTTGTTTTCATAGTCATCAATAAACACACACACACACACACACTCGAGGACATATTTCAGAGATTGCTCTTGTTGGTCTTATCCATTATTTGTTTTAATTTTCATACTTCTGCAATTTCAGCCAAATATTATTTTGTTTAAAACATTTTATTTTAATTTATTCAAATCACATTTTTAAAGTATAAATTATAATATCAAAGTCGCCTTATTAAAAAAAAAAAAAAAAAACTTATCAAGCTGTTTAAAGATTGATAATTTTATTAAAATCTCCAAGCGAGATGTGAATAAATTAAATGCATCCCGATTGCGCGAGGGATGATGTTTGAATTCGCGTTTAATTATGCTAGTAAAACATCGGTGCTGAGTAATTCCACTCGAATGACTAATGGCTCACTATCGGAGTATATATCATACTTGGATTTTTTTCATTTCCATCCAGACCAAATCCAGGTTGAATTTACATTAACTGGTGCCGCCAACAGCAACCGGCTCTACACTAATTAATTTTTTTTTTGCCAACGATATTTTAAAGACGCAAGGGAGAAAAGGGAATGATGCATGGCTGAATCCTTAGGGCCGGAAAAACACCATTGCGATTCATTCATCTATGTCCCCTCTGATTAGCTTCTTATATAGAAGCTGAGTTAAGGACTTCTTGGCAGAGAAGGGTTTAGGAGAAGAAGAGAAAAAAAATACTTACTGAGCACACGCACGACCCCTTCTAAAATAAATAAAACGTTATCTGTCACGCGGGCGGGAGTCGCGGATTTTCGATCTTATCGTTAGCCAACCCAAGAAGTCGTCTTTTCTTTAGTTGCCAGCAGCTAATCGATGTTTATCCTTAAAAAAAAAAAAAAAACAGAGTTTGTGTTTCATTTACAAAGAATCAATTAAAACTTAGAGATTAATCTAAAAAAAGAATGTAACATTTACTGATTAAAACATTTTTTTTTTTATTAACATTCTTCGAAAAAAAAAGCTTCTAGATTTAATGAATTATAAATTTTCAGACATTGAAAAATATCCGACTTCTCTTCTGTATTTGCATTTAGATTTTTTTATCGTTTATCCAATACTAAGTCAACAGACCAAAAAGCATTAATCGCTTTGAAAAGAAAATGCTGACAGAGCTTGAAAAATCCTTCGCTCTATGTTTTACAGAGAGATAATCGAAATTCGGTTAAGGATTGAGCTTCTCTTTGAAACTCAGACGGGTTTTCAATTGCTCTTAAATAAGATAAAAGGTGCAATTAGCATAAATAACAACCAAAGGTCAATAGAGCAAAATTAAATTAATCTCTAACCCAAGTGATTCTCTCTCTCCATATTTAACAGATTTTTTTAGTCTTATTTTATCATAATAAATTGCCGGCGGGCTTGGACGGAAAGAAGAGCAACAGCCACCAAAATCATTGCCAATAAGCAAGGCCAAGCACTGCTGAATCTCGGATAGGTGGTCTTCGAAAAACAAGAGGATTGAACGTCCGCCAGAGGCCGAATTTGTCTATTATAAATGAATGTGTAAAATGAATATATGAATTTAAAAAAAACACAAAACAAATTTAAAAAGAAAATAATATTTAATTATAGTAGAAACTCCGGTGGACTAATTTGTCCAAACGTCGTCTGGATAATCAAATATATATATTTAAAGAGAGAAAGTAAGAAAAAAAAGGGAAAATCAGGAAAAATTAAAAATAAAAAAAAATAAAAAAGTTTTAAAAGATGGTAAACATCTTGAGACTGGATAATTAGAGATCCGGCTGATTGAGGTCCGGAGAATCGAATTTCCACTGTATTTAATTCTTAAAATAAATTAATTTTTTTTTCTCTCCGAAAACACTATTAATATTTAAATCTCAATTGTAAAATCATATTTTGGGAAATTCAAATTTATAAAAATTGTCTATTATTTTTTTGATTTCGAAGCACCCAAAGAGCTTGATATCACCAAAAGACATGGCGTCACAATCTCACTTCAATTATATAAATGAAAGCGGAAACTCAGGATAGGGCCAATTCTCACTTTTGTAATTACTAAAATTCTTCCTAAATTTTTTATTAAAATTCCAAATATAATGGGCCATCTGTAAACTTATAAATATTATTTTCCAAGTCGAAAAGATAATATACAAGCGGCATCAGAATAACATCATTCATTAAATCTTCGATTATTTTTTACAAATTTTTTAAACAAATGCCTTCAGCGAATTCATTTTTTTAAATGCTGTCCTCGGTTTACCAAAAGTTGGATAGCTCATTTTGCTGAAAAAATTATAATTTTAATATTTATTGTATAATTATATTTTATTTAGTAATTTCTTAAAGACTTAAACTAATTCTTCCTTGTTATTCTACTATAGTGATAATCTTTATTTTTTCTTCTTATTAAAGAAAATAATAAAATCTCGTCTGCCTCAAGACATTGAAGTGGAAATAAACAAGAAGGAACCTGAGACCCCCCTCCCCCTCCTCCCCTAGTTACACTCTCTAATTTCACCAGAAACTCTTGAGAACTCATTTATCAATCCCTTGAATAGGATATTCCTCGGGTTAATAATGCACGTCAAGTTGCGAATTCCCAAAATAATTCTACTAACTATTTTAACCTATGTTTCAAATCAAAATTAACAAACTAAATTAAGCGATCTAGCGAATTATACAATTGAATCAAATTATGCATTTTTTTTTAAAGAGTAGAAATAGAATATTTATTAAATAATACGTTTATTAATGAGTTTAAAATCGAACATTGAAAAGACGATAAAAAATGATTTCATAATTGAATAAAAAATTAAGGTCTTTTGATGGGGAATAAATAAAAAACAGAAACAAATAGAATGATTTGTTTTTAGGAAAGAGGATGCAAAAGGCAGGAGAAGCCAAAAATCAAAGCCTCCCGAGACATTTTAGGTCAAATTTATAGTCCCACCCGTCAAATATTCATTTTTGTGTGCCCGAATTACAATAGTAGAAATAAAACAAGAGATGCATCAGGTATTTTGGACAACAAATTTGACCTGAAACATCTCGGCATTCAATAAACATCCAGAGACTATGAATTTGGGCTGCTTATGCATTACACCCATCTTAAATATATTACCGCAACCTTTAGATAGAAACATTAGCGTAGAAGAGAGTGGCTACAAGGACTTAAGCCCTCGTCTCCATAATTTATTTATTTTTTATAATTCTAATTTAAATAATCTATTAGACATATCAATATTTAACAATTTGTAAAATTTCGGACAAAAATTGGGCAGCCAAAGTCTTTATTTCTTTACTGATATCTGCCTTAAATCTTTCCCATCAGACTTCAACAACAACTTGCTTCTAAATAATTAAGAGAATTAAGTCATTCATATATGGTATTTTGTTTCAACACAGGTTTTTTTTAAATCTTTTTCGGCATCTCGGTCCCTATTTATTTATATTAATTAATAGTCAATATAATATAAATAAATTTTCGTTGCTTAGGGCAGGAAGCGACTTTTGGTAAGAGGCGAAATCGCCTTTCTAACCCTATACCAAGGGACAGAGCAACGATATTCTTATAAATTAATTTAGAACCTGAAAACGAGGATTCTCTCCAGCAGCAACAAACTAGAAAAAAAGTTGTAGAAAAAAGAATTAGAATAAAATTATAGTAAAGAGGTTTTTTTTTATCAAAAAACTAATTTGTGAAGGAAGTTTGAAAACGTATACAAATGACTATTAAAGTTTGCTTCTAAATTAATTTCATTTAACTTGACATTCCAAAAGGCTCTGAAATGTTGTTAGCCTGTAAGTGAAGTCGCGACTCACTTCACACTTGTATCTTATGTTAGTATTAGTGGACTTTTCTTCTCATTTAAAAATAATAACACCTTTTATAAAAAATTTAATTTAAATCAACGCTAAATTAATAAAAAAAATATTTTAATAACTCACGAGAAAAAATAATTTCACTTTATTTTTTATGGAATCATCGTTTAAATGAAATTAGAGAGGAGAAAATAATTTATTCAACCGAATAATTATTTTGACAAGTTGGAAATAGAATAACCTGATAAAAAAAATTGTTCTACTATCGAGTACGAGTCATATTCTTGAAAATGGCCATTTTAAATATAATAAGACCCCGTTCCAAAAAAACCAAATTCTAAATGAAACAGCATTAAAAAATCTTAACAATCAATTAATGTGGATAGGGGAAACAGAAGAGTGAATAAAATATATTTAGGCCCTATTATAATTTTATAATTAATTGATTAATATGCATTTGTATTTGTTATGAAAAGAAGAAATGTTGGAATAATTAATTTTTGATGAGTAAAATCCTTTGTACTTTTTGTCTTTTTTTAAGTTTAAAATTCCTTTATCTATTTATGATATCATTATCCGTTGCATATTTATTTAAATTTTTTTGTAGAATTTCTTATTATCTCTTTGAATACTATGAGATTATACATGTGTATTCTAGTGTCTATGGTCATTTGAGACATACTTATGTGCTCTGATTATAAATAATAATAATAAATCAAAAACTGTTTGTTATCTCTAGATAAAATATATATGTTTTGGTGAAGGAATATATCAGATTAAAAAATAAATTGCAGATTTCATTATCATTAGATCTTACTTTGCTTTTAAACGTTAGAATAAGTTACTTTCTTGTGTTATTATCGACATATGTTACCCTTCAACGTTTAAAATCCAATTTATACTGAGATATTTCACACTAGAGGAAGGCCTGATGATATTATATTATATTATATAACGATATCGATCGCATTGAATTGTGCAATTTATTTATTTAACCTGACGTCATATACATTGCTTCACTTTCTCCATTGAATCCAAACGCCAAATAGAGTTTAAAAAAATATAGTGAAACATCGTTAAGCGGAGTCTTACTATAGTTGCTACGCGGCCCGCCTTTGTCAATCCCCGCTCTTAATAAGGATGGGAGTCCTTGAGGCGTAACTGAAAAGGAAAAAGGAGAGCTAACGAGAGGCGGAGGCGGTTATAGTGGGGGATCTGTCGCACTTATCCTTCTTCCTTCCCATGCACGCCTATAAATGCAACACTAATACATGTATGATCCATTTCTCAACTCAACGCTCATCAAGTGGGCATGGCATAAGACTCCCCACCAAGAGACTTCAACGCCCACCTCCAAAGTATCGAGAGGCAATCGAAGGAAAAGAAAAAAACTTGGCTACAAATTTACAATAATATAATATCACACTAAAAGGTGCAAAGCGTATTAGTTCTCGATTTTTTTTTTTAATTTTTAATAAAATTATTTAATAAAAAGAAGCCACTTAAAATGATAAAAAAAAATTATCTATAGTCTTAAATTTTTATTCTGGGAGGCTCACATCTTCTAAGTCGTATGTCTTGTCTTTCCCTCCTCTTCCTCAATTCTAATCTTCGGGCTGAGTGACGGCTGGCTTGTTCCCTCTCTGTCGTATCTATGATGTTATGTTGATCCCAATTCCAAATAAAGGAAGAATAGAAGAAGTAGGAGAGTCTATTTAATTTTTAAAAATCGATGAAGTAAAATATTTAAAGCAGATATACTTATTTTTGGCTTTATTCCCATGACGTTCCCTCGAAGGGCTTATGCGCAAATCAAAATCAAGAGAGAAGGCAAATAGGCTTAAGTTAAACCCTCAAAATATCCATTTAATTGTCAAGCTGAAAAGTCCTGAATTCAAATGCACATATGAAGAGTGAGCGTAAATCTCGAGCATCGTCACAACCCCTACTTTGATATACGACTTGTTCATATATATGATATTAAAATTCATTATTTATCACGAAACTATAAAACAATATCAATAAAACAAGAGGAGTTAATTTATTCACGGAGGGAATTTTAATTAGTTTATGTTTTTAACTATAGAGCCTTTTAAAATAGAGAGAATAAATATTTTGATTGGCCAAAAAACACTAGAATTTGTTAAGTTCCTGTTGTATATTTCAGAGATTGCCGTATATGACCGATTTATTGAAATGAGGGTTTAATATGTTTATCCTGTATAAAAAAAAAAAGGAGTGTTCATTATAAAATTTTGAATAGTATTTCTTTTTAGGAAGAAATTTAAAACTAATTTGGATTGAATCTGACTTTGAAATTAAGCAATTAATTAAAGATAGGCAAGCAGTTAATCTTTGTTGCCTAGAGAAGCTCCCCCTAAATTCCAAGTCATTCATTCATGAGTCCCAAATGTAGATGCCTTATGTATAGAACCAAAGCCAAATATGTCGTTATTATTACCAAAGATACCAAAGATAGGGGAACGTTTACAAAATCCCAACAAACTCGCATAATTGTAAATATATCATTTTAATTTACATATAGTATGTATCTTCATTTACAGTTTTCATAACCAAATACAAGATATTTTGCATTAAATAACTAAATGACTGTCCTGTTTTATCCGAACGGTTAGATAAAATAGAGTGATTTGACTTAAAAAAATATATATTTGTATATATCAAAAGCGGTTCTTCTACTTATTGATGGATGGATATTGATTGATTTTGTCCGTTGTGATCCGCTAACGACGAAAGGGCCATTCTCTCTATCATTCGCAGTTCAAAGCTAGACGAATCTTCTTCTCGAGGTTTAGACCCGAAATCTCCGGGCTTTTGCCTCAATCCAGCGCTTAGGGATCCTCCTCCTTCCCTCAGGCATCTTCATATTGTTTGGTTAGCGGTGACTAAAAGACAATTATTGTTTATTGTAAATGGATAATTACCTATTATGGTGCAAATAACAAAATAATTTTAAGCCATTTATAACCCATCAAACTAACTATTATGTTTTATACCCCTTTTTTTCTTATGTGTGAAAAATAAAATAAAAATCTGTGAAAAATAAATTATTATAATCTCAAAATACCTAATAGAATAACAATAAAAGCAATTCGCTCGATAACAAAGAAAGAGTTTCCTTAATTTAAAGAAGTTAAAGGATTCCTTTTTAAAGAACATAAAAATAATTAGAAAAGGGATATCACTTGAAAAGAATCTCCTCGCAAAGGTTACCCAAGCGTTTGTTTCTCTCATGTGGGCTTGCTCCTTTGATGAAATTCTTCTTATCTTAGGAAGGAAATATCTCAACTGAATAAGGCACGTGCTCCACCAAAGATATTAATTAAATATTTATGTGTAATCATAGTTATTTTAAAGTAAATATTTGGACTTGATTGAAATTTATTCAGCCTCTTATTAATCAATAATAGAATTTTCAAATCAAACATTCTGTTGTGTATATATTCAAACATATAGAGCCCACATCATAATGAAATAATATTTTTCTCTATAATAAATGTTAATATTAAAAATTCAACAGAACGTTTTATTTCACACTCCACCTTCCCAGTACCCCTCCCATTATTCTCCAAAGATGTCTATAATTTCTCTCCATATAAAGGACATGATAAGAAACCTTTGTTTTTCTAGGGAGTTAATTTACGTATCAATAAATGGTGCCCTTTTAGTCTAATAGCTGTATGCTGGTTGGGAGGGGTTTCGTATAGGAGATGAGGGTGCGCGCAAAGAGCTGAGTACAGTCAACACGCGTTGTTCGATTTACAAGGGGAGACCGATCACCGATTTCGTTCAAACTTTGGAAGGATATATAGTTTTCTGTATCTAATAAAATGCTCGCCGATAGGAGGGATTGAACGCATACCATACGAATCTCTATCACTTAAACTTTGTCTGCTTTCAAGCCCTCATCGCATTGCATAATATTATATATACTATTAGGGAGATGATCTATATTTTTCTCACAAATACCTGAGTACTGCACTTTATCATTCATCTATTCAACTATCATTCAAGGTATACAGAATACTATATTTATCAGAAGTTTGAACTAAATCGGTGACCAGGGGTCCGGTCTCTCTGTTAGATGCAATAAATTGTATTCGTTCCCTAAATAAACCTATTTTAATTAAAAAATAAAAATATTTTATCTATTGATAGTTCGATATGCTGTGTCTAAAAAATAAATCAATCCGGTAAGCAGGCATTGATGAGGTTCCTAACATATTATATTTATACCATCTTTAATAAGAAGGTGAAGCGAAAATAGATCTTCAAATTACATTTGCCTTAATTTGCATCTTGTTATTTTTCATTGTAATTTCCTGCTTAAAAAGAGACAGTCAGCGAGCAACTCGCTCTCATTTTATTATTTGTCCGACAAGCCGTTCTCAAATTAGTTTATTATCTAATAATACAACATAAATTGATTCAGTCTGCAATTTTCTTTTCAATCACTTCTTTATTTCATTTACTTTTTATTTATTTATTCAAAGGCTTAGTAGCAACAGAGTATTAGTTTTGGTATTTGTAGATCCATCCACCGGGGAAAAAAATTCCCTAGACACTTATTAGATTTATTTGCACTCGAATTGGAATTAATTGGATAGATGTTTTTTTATATGAAATTTTAGAACGTGGATTCGTTCTGTTCTCTCCCCTCTTCAAACTGCATCAGGGCGGTTTGCTTTTCCTTTCGGTCGCATCTTTAATTCCCTAAGCCGACCCCGAATCACGGAAACGAATTACAATCGAGACAGAAATCCTAAGCAGACTCTCTAAAACACTGTCAGCAAAAAGTTTTCCCTTGTCTTACAAGAAAATAAGCCAATGTATTTGAAGGCAGGTTAAATAAATAAATTGCAAGTAATTATTTCATACTAGCAGTCAAAAAATGTAATCAATTATTAACAATTAGGAATTCAGCCAATTAAAGAATATCTTTTGCCCAATTTCTGTTTAATGTAGATTTTTTGACATAATTTCATTGATGTACTCAAGAATTGCTTTTTTCGATTTCATGTGTATGCCACTTATCCATATAGGAATATCATTAATTTTTATTATTATACTTCCTCTCTCTTTTAGAAAATAACTCTACTATAAATTCATCTAAGCAAAATTGTTTAAATAACTTTTTCTATTCTAATAAAATTGTTTTTATTTTATTCAAATTTCCATCTTATATTAATTCAAACTTAGAATTTGATTATATACGGAGCAAACTTATAAACTTCCAACATTTAATTATATATATTTCATTATTATTATTATTATTATTATGATAATCTAAAACCTGAGCCTAAATTCTCTGGAAATAAACTTTGAAATGCTTATTTAGTCCTCCTACGTGCAGGGCTGAAGATTTCAATGAAATGAAACTAGCAACTTGCGTTGAATATAAACTGGCGTAAATTCCAAACCGATTAATACGGTGTTTAAATAATAAATATAATATTAATAAAAATATTTTTTTTTTGTTGTGATAACAAAAGAGTAAAATATATTCAAGACAGAACAATTACTCTGGAACATCTTTTTTAATTTCTATCTCATAATTAATTTGTTTGTTTCCAAAAAGTTTGTCGTCTCTAATTAATTCGCAAGTAAAAATATTTTAATTGAGTTAATCAATAAAATGAAGGAAATATATTTTAAATAACGGTAAAATATGGAAGTGTTACGGTTTTCTTTAGTAATATTCTTCTACGCTTAATCGTTAATTTCAATAAAGGCCCTGAAGTTGAAGAGAAAAAAAATCAAGCCACTTATTATATAAATAATGGCTTTTCCCTTGTTTCTACAGGTTCGTCTCAGGTGGCAAAGCGCTGCCTCTGATGGAGGTATTAATTAACTTTTGATATATTTATCAAATATAATAATATGTAAATAAAAATAAAATTAATAAATAAAAGGTAGAGCACGAACGGGTAAAAGCCCGGTCGTGGACGGGCACAGACCTAAAAAAAGAAAAAATAAATTCAAATAAAAAAAAAAAACTTTTTTTCCAACATCTCAGGTCATAAAGAACAAAAAAATTTCCAGAGAAAATATTAGCGGTCAGTAGAAACCGTAACTCAAAAAGACAGACCCATTTTTTTTAGATTCAGGGTATATAAAAGTGTATTTCTGTTGAAGTTTCAACCCCCCCCCTCCCCTCTCCTAACTTACTACATGGAAGGAGAAAATTTAAAAAAAATGGACTTGAATAATTCATTGTTTTAGTGTGAAAACACATATTTAAAGTGGCTTTTTTGAATTTTACTTTCTCCTACCTATATTTCATATATAATATGGGGAAAGTGTTGTGATAATAAAAAAAATTGGTATGTGGATTTCCACGGAAATTCACGTTTTGAAGTCCCTTTGTCTAAAAAATGGTCTGTCTGTGTTCCTACTTATGAACAAAATATCTCAAAAACGAAAATACCTTCGGTCAAATTTGATATCTAAGCTAGGTACATCCTATTTGTTTTCATTAAAGTTGCCCAGTCCAGTGTGTGACAGACATAACTCCCTTTTCTGGTGATTGGCTAATTTGCTCACGCGCAAAAGGGAATTAAAACTCATATATCATGTTTTTAATTTACATTAATTAATATTTAGAGAAATATTCAAATATATCAATGGGAATGGGATTTTTCAAAAGCTTTAAAATTATCAATATTAATGAGGAAAAAATTTTTGAAAAAAAGGAATGGCGATTTATTTTACGGAATATAAAAAAATGTAACTATTCATATGTTTGTTTCGATAATTTTTCTCTAATAATTTGTCTTTTTTTCAAGATTTCGTGCCGTCTTTTTTGTTATATCGCACCCCATGCCTTGAGATATTTTGGCTTATTGAGTATTAATATCTGATTTAAAAAAAGACAATAATTTAATCAATTTTTTTTTTGCGATGACAATATTTTTCCTATACTATATATAAATAAGTTAAGAGTAAGTAGTGTAAAGAAAAGTAAAATACTTTGAACCCCCTCGTCGTAAAGATCAGGTTTACATTATACTCAGGCTATATATCAGGGAAGGAAAGATTGAATTAATTTTCAATGGCATACTAAAAATTTCTCTGTGAGGAGGGGAGAGGGAAAAAGGCGGGTAAAACAAAATATGAAGATCTCTCTTGAAACTTTATTTTCATCGAAGTCTACTTCCTATCAATGTAACGGAGCGCCAGGAAAAGAAAAAAAGACTATAGAAATTAAGAAAAAGAAGAAATTGGACTTGAAAAATTTTACTGGCGGATAGGAGTGCTCTTGAAAAAATAACGGGCGGGAGCTCGAAAAAAAATCGCGGGCTTGGGCAGATACGGGTCAAACAATTTCGGCCTCTAATCTTAGGTAAAAAAATTACTATTCTTACTATAAGATTTTGGCAACAAAAAAAAAAAAAAAAATCAAGTGGAACCACATAATTTTCACTTACTGATTACTTTTATTTTATTATATTATTATATATATATATATATATATTTTTAAATTTATTTTCAACGTCATACATTCACACATTACATCCATTAGCTCCGATAAATGAAACTTAATAAATTAAATTTAGAAAAATTTTCCATTTATCTCTCTTCTTCCATTTTCAAAAAAATATTAAAAACTGCTCGGAGAGATTATTATCACTTAAATTACAAATAAGATTTTAGTTAAGAAGAGAAGTTATTTTTTTTAATTTAAAAAAGTTGTATATTTTAACTGATAGCATCAAACATTTTTTTTATTTTATACTCCATTGTAGTTTTATTTTTTGTGTTTGTGTTTTCTGGCGTGACGAATAGATCGCACGCCCTTCAAGTCCATGTGTGTGTGGCCTTGACAGGGTGTTTCGCAATTCGCGAAACCTTGCAATAGCCCTCGGGATCGTTATCTGGACTTAAGAATCAGTCCGTTTGCGAATGAACCCGGAGAGGAAAAGAGAGAGAAAAAAACTTGTTACGATAAACTGGAATAGACTTTCCGAAAAACCGATTCAGCTGTCAACTAGAAAAAATGATGGACCTCCAGAACACTCACTAAACAGGACAGCCATCTTGTTTTGTGGTGGGGGCGTACTCATGATGGGTGACAAATACACTCACTCCTCTGGATAAAATATTTTTAATTTGAGCCAAGTTAATTTATGAGTTTTAATTTTTTTTTTAAACAAATTGAGTTAGTTATATATTATTTTAACGTTAGGACAATTAATCATCTCACATGTTAACTAAATAAATTACTTTTTAACCGTGAAACAAGACTAAATATTAATAATTTCTTTTAAATTGACGTAATATTATTATTAAATCTTTGATCCTATTTAAAAAAAGATTTATTTATTCTTCTATTATTTATTTATTTGTCTTGAATTATTATTATTATTTTTTTGTTAAATAGATTTGTAATAATTTATATAGAAAAGAACAGCAAAGGAGTGAAATACTTTAACAACCTATCCGTTGAAAAAGTAAGTGAGCAAGTGATGCTATTGTGTTCACATATTAACTAAATTTTTAAATTTATTTGGGAAAAAGAAGCTTGCCAAAATGTTGAATCTACGCCTGTATGAATAATAATTATCTAGTTTACTTTCATCTTTAATTGTTTTATCCCTTTGAGAAAGAGACAAAGCTTGTTTCATAATCCCAGGATCAGTTGTTCGATTCTTTCTCTCTAGATCGCATCTCTCATTGCCTGTCAGGGAAAAAGCAAAGAAAGAAGTAAGGCGACAATACAAGTAGTCAATAAATAAATAGTCCGATGGATAGTATACGAAATCAATGAGAAAAAGTAATATAATTTAGTTCTGTAGTTTAGTGTTAGCTGGATATTTAAACAGGAAATGCTCGAGGAGAATGAAACGATTCAAGAGAGTGTGTGTGAGCATATGATATTTAATATTAATTCGCTGCACATGAAAATTAATTATAATGATATTTTTTTATTTTTGTGAAAATTTCTCTCAGAAATCTCATATCTGCACTGAGAATGACCGACCCCCTGTAGAGTGACTGAAATATTATTTGCATTAAAGAGAGAGAAAGCGAAAGAGGCTGGTTTCATTCTCCTCGAGCATTTCCTGAAAAATAATTTAAATTTATGGGATGTAGGGCGGGTATACTTTACTTATCATAATATTGGTAGATATTTTTCTGTCTTCTAAAAATGAGCAAGAATGGATGTGCTTAGAATAATTAAAAATTTATATACAAATTTTGCATAGATTTATTTTACAGATGATTTTTTTTATTTTTAAGTCTTTTTAGACATTTGAGACCATTTAGACTTCGTCCTTATTTATTTATACCAATTAGTAGTCAATATAATATAAATAAATTTTTGTCGCTCAGAACGGGAAGCGAACCACTGACCTTTGGTACATGAAGCCAAACCTCTAGCTCTGCACCAAAGGACAGGGCTTTACAAATGATGTTAGTTAATGTCAACTGGTTAATAATGTTTGCCATATAATACATTATTTAGGCCAAAAGGCCTTTTCAGAATCATTTAGTTATACCATTTCTGACATCCCTTTTATTACAAATGTATGCTTTCT
>JAAAKE020135314.1:0-13958 GCA_010014785.2 Anisolabis maritima | reverse complement strand
TTACTAATTATTCTCTTTATTCATTTAATGTTTATAATTCACATTATAATTTAAGAATTTCTCAATATCAGTGGCGTTGAACCTTAAATGATAATCCTATTTTTTTTCTTTTTTTTTCCTCATAAATTGCCAATTTCTTCTCTATAAATTTTATCCTGCATTTTTTTCTCTCATGATAGGTGAAGTAATACAAAAATATTTTACATAAAGAATATTATTCAAAAGAAGTGAATATTTCACTTAAATAAGAAAGGAATTTTTTAACGTATTCTAAATCTTATATAGGCCTAGGCCTACATACTTGTCCATACCTGTTCATATATATATAAATGCTTTATATTTAAGTTAAAGGCTAGGATCGTATTATTTGGGAATGAAATTAATGCTCAGTAGCCTACTGTGCAGGGATTTTATTCCACTCTTTTGAGTATAACATTTCGGCAGGGATTGGGCCTTTTACAAGTTTTTGAGACATATAGAGTTTTTCTGAAAAGGGAATATTAAATTAAAATACTTTTTAAATAGTCTAAACACTATTTTTTTGGGATCACATTAGTTTCTCTGTAATCACAAACACACACATCCGCATGTACACAGACGTCCAAAAACTCTTTAAATGCTCTTGACAGCGATCGCTAACTGATGGCCCATGGACCGTTGGTGGTCCGTAGCGCCATTCTTTCATAAGGTATGTTTTTTAGATATAAAATTTTAATGTATACACGTAGCTGTAAGGATATTTTCGGTTTGTATATTGTAAGTGCACAAATGGAGAGATCACTTGTTAATAATAATAAATGAAAGTATTATATTGACTAGTTTAAATAAAAATGAACGGAGTCGAAATGTCCTCATATGTCGGAAGCCTTAAAAAACACGTATAAAGATCAAGTTATATATACGGTATATTTTATTATATTCTATGTATGTGTGTGGGGGGATTGAATTTAGGGGTCCACAAGATTTCAAATTTGCATTAATGGCCCATGAATAATGTATGAATGAGTTCAATTTATTAATTGTTAATTCACCATATTTATCCAAAAGAATTTATAAATAAACCCCTGTGTCTTAGATCACAAGTAAAGCTCTTGCTTTTTGTTCTAAGGGTCAGTAGTTCGTTTCCTGGAATAATAATTTAATATATATTAAATAGACAACAGACAATAAATAAAATTATATATATATGTTCTGGAATATATATATATAAATTAATTGGCTACCAATTAAGTAAAAATAAACAGATAAAGGATATCCTAAAAATTATAGAATTTATCGTATATATTTCTACATGAAATCCGATGCTGGAAAGACAAAACAATAAATATATAAATAAAATTTTGATCAATTAAAATGTGAAAAACCTCAACTACACTAAGTTTTCTTAATAGTGATTGTACTTATTTATATAATTTTAAGTAGTTTATTTTAAAAAATTTACTTTCCCGCACTATTAAATAGTATAATAGTAACTAATAAAAAATGCAACCCCCAATTTTTAAAAATATCTTTACGACTCAAGTCAAAGGACCATAAAAATGCAAAAAAAAAATCAATGTGTACTTGTGTGTAGCTTTCATTTGGGGTTATATCTCTGGAACCACTGATCGAAAAAGGATGAATCTTAACCAATTTATTGCTTTAGGAGTGCCAAAGGTCGATCCGCAGGGAGCGGTAAAAAAGATTCAATATTTATCGTCAATCACGATTTTCTCCTAATCCGCTGGACCAAATCTTTTGAAACTATGTGATAATAATTAAGACGTTTATCTCTCCCCATTCCTGTGACCCTATATAGTCATATAATGTTTTATTTTAATATATCTGAAATGGAAAATTGTTAAAAGCCAAAGCAGAAAAAAATCGAAAATAAAATCTACCTTACAAATTATTAGATATAAAATCTAAGATTATTAAAAGGTTGATGACAAGTTATGATTTCCTATAGAAAGGTCATTTAAGGCAACGAATTGGAATCATGTCATGCATGCGCAGTGTCGTGTCATTGCCATTAAATATAATAAATATAAATTTTTTTAAGGATTTTAAATCCAGGAACTAAAAATCTTCAGAAAAAAAAGAATTAGCAATCCTAGATCCTTTGAAAGATTTAGACTCTAGATCCTTTCCAAATCCAAAATCCGGGATTCGGATTTTAATCATTCTCCATTCCATTTTATATTCTTTTTTTTTCCTTTCCTTTGCAAAATAATACTATTGTTAGATTTCCCAAAGTTGTTTTCCTCTTTCAATTAAGTAATTAATATCTAATTAATGTAATTTAGTGATGAATATGCAAGTGATTTTTGAATGCAGTTCAGCATTGATTATATAAAGGGAAAGAGAAAAAGAAAGAGGACGTTGTTGGGAAAATTTCTCAGGAAATGGGCAATGAATGAGGATTGTATTGTAAGGGGTGTAAAGACAATCTCTTCAGTTGGATCTATCAGCAATTGACTCGTTAACTAATTAACGTTTTGGAATTTATTTGGTATTGTATATTTCCCTCCCGAGAGGTTGCGGGGTTTGAAAAATTAAAATGCTGGGATCCAACAATTATTTTTCTCCTTTCATTTTATTTTTAATTTTATTAAGAAAATTTTTTTTAATTTGTATTCTTGAATAAAACTTTAATCTAGATATTATAAGTTAATATTTTCTAATATTAAATCACTAACATTATGAACTTTCTAAGGTGTCCGGGGCAAGTGCCTCGCTCGGCTATGCTCTTCTGTTTCGAATTACTCATCTCTCTTTTCATTAGGACGGACAAACTCTCCAAGTATAATTTTAGAATGCATATCAAATCTTTTTCTTCTTTGTTTGCCTATTAATCTCGCGTTTCTATGCCGGCAATTTCACCTCTCCTTTTCCAGGTGGCATATAAAATATAACATTAATAAAAAATAATAGAATAAATGCTTTGGCTCTGAGCAGTCAATATCATCACTTGAATTTTAGGAAATATTCTATAAATATATTATTAATATTTTATATGCCACCTGTAATTATAAGTGTACCCAAAACATTGACGATAAGAACAAAGTAGGCAACCAAGTTGCAACACTTTCCCACCCTTGTTAGCCGCGCTAGACTTATCCTATGGAATTAGAAGATGGCCGCTCTACAATCCTATCGAGTAAGCAAGTAATGTCAAATTGATTTTGATTGTTATTGTTCATATCATATAATGTTTGTATAAATATTATTAATATTCATTAATTGAATTTAAAATTGGCTGCCAATAAATATAAATAAATAAGTACGTAGTCGAAATGACCTCAGATGCCGAAAAACACTTTAAAAAAATTTAATTGAAAAAAACTAAAGGGAACAAGAATATCAGAGTTTTCTCTCCATGATCATGATGGGTTATAATGAAAATTTGTGTTGGCTGGAACACCTTCAATTTTTTTTTTTTATCGCCCGATACGGACCGATTCTCCAACTTTTAATAGTTTCTTCACCTAGAACTTGAAATTTGTTAGGTTTCATCCTTTTCCGATGAGTGGTTCCAGAGATATAAGCCAAAATAAAACCATACCCACATTAATATTCTTTTTTACATTTTTGGGGTTCTTTTGTCCTGAAATGTAAAGATATTTTTTAAAGGTTTGGGAGTCAAATTATTTATGATCATAATACTTACTTTTACCTTACTATTATATATATATATAATAGTGTGGGAAAGTAATTCTACCTCTGGCTGCTTGTTTGCATTGGATATCTTATATCTCATAAGTTCTCTTGCCTTACTTCTCGACTTGCATTACTCGACTAATCGGTTCTTTTTGACAATGTTTATCCCTCCTGGAATTTCCCCCCTTTTTTTACCGGTACAAAAAAGCTGAATTTTTTAAACCTTTTTTTCTTATTTTTTCACTAAAAGCCCAAAAATTTTTTATGCTTGTTTGGGGTGCAGGCCAAATAGACCCTTCTTTTCTTCTTCCCCTTCATCTAAAGACCCGTATGTTTATGACCGTTTGGACTTTTGGATCTGTGAAATATTATAATAGAAAGTCAGCATTTTCTATAGTCAGCAGCTTCTCTTTTTCAATTTATTTATGAATATAAATTCTTAAAAAAAAATCTGGTGTGAATAAGATCTCATCAGAAAATTTTCTACTTAGTTAGGCAAGCAATGCTGTCACCAGATTTTTTCCATTAATATATCAGTTACCTAAGAGATAAATAATGGCACCACCAGTTTTTCTTTTCAAATTTAGATCTTAAAAATTAAAAACTGATGGTACCACTACTAATTTTATCTTTGTAAACATTTCATCATTTTGTGACTTTAAATATCACCCTGTATCTCTATTTTTTACAACAATTTGAATATAAACTCTCATTCCAAATTTTACTCATCCCCTTGTTGAACTTATTATTGTTTAAAACCGTTTATGTTCCTGTCAATATTTTATCTAATTCCGACCCCCCCCCCCCTATGGCCGAGAGATTAAAGATACTAACATTATCAATATTGATAACCTTAAAAGTCCAGAGGTGTGGGTTCGGATCCCTGGTAGTCCGGCGAAAATTTATTTAATTCAATTGATATAAAGAGATATGCCTGAATTACATGTATCGTAAATATATTCTATATCCTATAAAGTCTATATGGCCTCAGATGCCGAAAAGACTAAAAAAAATAAATAATTACAAATCATTTTATTTTATTTTTTAAATCTACTTCTCTTGTTAATTGGTGCCCGGGTGAGTGAACCCTCTCCCTTCAACAACAAAAATCAACATTGGTATAATTGGCGCCCAACGTGTTGAAGGAGACCACAATTTACTGAGCTACGCAGGCATTCCTTCTTCTCTCTCTATGTCAGTCTTCTCTTCTTTTTTTTCACACATGTGCTTTTTCTTTTATCTTCATATGCCGACCCCTCAGCTCGTTTCTGACTCACCAAATTTAATTTACTTAAAACTTTTTCCTTAATTTCATTATTCTGTTTTATATAATAGACAAAGTTATCTGAATATAATTAAGAGAAAATTTATTATTTAGATAATTAAGCACTATTTTATTTCCTTGAAATTTTTAACTGAGGACATCCGCACACGACATCACTCAAAAGAAACAGGACTGGTTAATGTTTACTGGTTAGTAATCATCTAGTGATGGAAACCACAACAGTTGAATGCGTGCTAACATTTAAAGAAGAGCAAGGGAAAAAAGAAAGTTTTATCACACAAACTGATAGCGCCACTATATTAGTCTACTCAAACAAAATATAAACTTCAGACATTTGACCAACTTTATATATTTTTAGATGCCTAATAATAATTATTATTGCCCTATAAGGAATTTTTACCCTCTTTTTTGTTTAATAATTAGATAGAGTGATCCAACGATTTTTTTTCCTTAAATAGTTTTTCGAGATTCAGGTGAATCAGAGATTTCTATTTCTATCTCGAAGCACTGTAATTAAGCCAAAGTTTTATTATTTAAAAACAATTTTTGTTAGTATATTTTTTACTGGTGGACCAAGTCTATTGCAAAAGAAGCCTCGATGCCTCGGGTAGGCTGGAGATCCCGGATCCGATTCCCGACGTATATTGAAATATTAATATCAGATTTACATGATTAGATAATAAATAGACCTTGAAAAACTGTTTAATTTGAATTTACCCCGTCACCCCTTGAAAGTTTTTCTGCTACTTACAGAAGGACTTTAGAGCCGGCTTAGATGTCGGTCACCTTGCTGGTGGATGCTTCAAAAGTCGTCTGATAAGTGGAAAATTTTTGTTTAAAAATGGAGTGATTTTTTTTTTTTTGTTTGGCATGATATGCCATATAGACTTTAAACGATATACAATATATTTATTATTTTATGTGTACAAATTGGTTAAAATAAATTTTCTTCGAACTACCTGGGATCCGAACCCATGCCCCTTGGCTTTTAAGGCATTATCGACAATATCATTAATCTCTAGACTACAGGGAGAGGGCTAATCAACGATTATACATTACGGATAAAGATTAAAATTTTGTTAAATTTTTATTTCTTTTTTTTTAACATAAGCTATAGGTTTGTTCTCTTTATATAACCATTCTTTATGAAATTTATTTTTGTTTTCTTTTTGCGATAAAAATGATATTCTTATTCTTGGTGAATAACGCCAGTCTCTCCTCTCGGCTTCCCTTCTTTCTTCTGAACCGGAAATCTCAGATCTCTATCAAATACTTAGAAAAAAACTCAAACGTTGACATTTGTTGAAATTTAAGGGTGCAGATTTCTCAAAGATATATTTCTTTTCTTTATAGAACGCACTAAGGAGAAAAGAATATTTAATTTAAATATCAAACTTTATTTAGATTGTCATATGCCAAGAGATGATAAACAATTTCCTTTTTACTTTAAAAAAATTCTAGAGTTGTATATAGGAGAGAATAATAATGGAGATTTTTTTCTGAAATGATTGAACCAATTGAGTCCAAAAACCCTATACTTTGTGCTTTTGTTAGTACACTCGATTACGACCGAAAGACTTGACCGATTGATATAAAATTTCATATGGGTCTATGAAATAATGTTATCATCTTAAAATTAATATTTATTAATTCATGTTTCCGAAAAAATGGAGTCCGCTCGGGAATCGGATCTTTCATTTTGTTGGCGAACCTCCTGACTTCTACACCACCAGAATACTCGGATAATATTTATATATACAATGGGGTGCATAAATTTGTTCTTTTTTCATGCTGGAAGAAGGCAACTCAAATAACTTTTGATTGAAAAAAATATTGTATTTTTACCCTTTTGAGTTTCCCCCCAAAAAAAAAGTCTCTTTACGCTTACAACTGTGATTGATTAATCAATACAAAGAAACAAACAAACAAAAATTGTTCAAATGAATACTAATAAAGTCTTTAATCAGATTAATTAACTGATTTTTTTAAGTGAACACTTCAAATAAACTTCCACTCAATTAGTGCCTTAATGTTATCTTTTAAAATTTGATAAAATTAATATGATTGAGGACTGATTTAGTTAAGGAAATCCAAACTCATTAGAAGAGACATCTAATTTTTTTAAAATATACACTAATCTATTCATAGACGGTAATACAATATTTTCTATCATCTATAATTGTTTATTTTACAACCTTGACGTTTATATATTCTTTAAATCTCTCTCTCTAAGTATAAATCGTGTCTATGACTTGAAATTTAGAATGACAAGGTCATGTGACGAATAGCTGAAAGAAAGAAAGGAAATGTCATATATTTCTCCTGATAAAATAAGAATTCACATCACTGTGAAAAATAATAAATCAAAGTTAAATTTAAGACGGAGGTTTGATTAATTTTTCTAATTAGAGGTGAGATGAAGAGATTCGTCTTCGGGCTTAATCCTTTAATCTAGAAGAGAACTCTGCCTGGCTTTCTCATTTATTTTTTTAATTTTATTAATTTGGATTGATTTATTTTAAAATTCAAAAATGGAGCTTTAAAAATATCCACGCTTGATTCTAATAGAATATAGGATCACAAAAGCAAGCATTCGCAAGAATTCTATTTAACTTTTGATAAGAAAGACAAATACATTTTTATTTTTATTTTCTACATCTTCCTAATTATACACTAATATTGGCTTTGGGAAAAAATATTTGAGTTAGCGGAAGCAGGTTCCTCATGCGAGAAAATGTTTGACGTATTTTTGTATAATCTCATTTTTGTTAATTTTTTCTTCATTGTTTCTTTGTTTTTATAATTTTCCTTATCTTTTGGGGGGGAGCGATCCTAGTCCGCTATGGTCCAGCCTCTTAAGATTATACTACTTCTTTGCATTGCTATTTGGTCTCTTCTTTTTTTATTTTAATTTAATATAGCAGGCAATAAAACAACAAATGAGATGAATCCCTCAGGGAAAATAAAAAATTAATTTTCTAATCATAAATCCAAATCAAACTTGTGGTTGTTTGGAATAGGTGAGGTGTGAAGATCTCAGCGTTCTGGTTCTTTTTATTAGAATAGCGTTTATTATTGTTTTTTTTTTTTTTTCCACCTCCAGGGGGAAAATAAAATTAACCCGATCAAATAGTTTTTCTTTGAAGAAAAAAAATAACGGAAATTTTTGAGGACGAATCATCATTTTAACAGTAGATGATTAGAACAGATGGCGTGCAACTTTTATCCGTAATAAATAGGATTTACTCACGTAATATGATAAAATATTCTTGTAAGAATTCAATTGTATCTATTATTTTGTTCTCTTAAAAAAAACAATGAAAGGAAGATTTTTTAAAGTATTTTCGGCATTTGAGGCCATTTAGACTTTAAACGAAACGCGATATATTTAACGATACAAATTATCCAGGCATATTTATTTATATCAATTGGAATCCAAATGATTTTTATAAATTTGAGATATCATCGGACTTTTAAGGTATAATTAGAATCTCCTGATTAAGAGACACTCAAAGCTTAAAAATATAAAATATTTTTTCCAAACTAAAATTGTTTAAAATGTTGAATTGAACAAATTTGGGTATGGGTCTTTGTCTAAAGTCAAAATGGAAGGGATATTTTTTCTCGTTGGAGCGTCATTTTGGACAATTGATGCCAAAAGTTGATGTTTTTGACTAAAAACTCAAAACTTGATTTGTATAAATTCGTTCGTTTTTCTTGCTGGAAGTTTTGCAACCCAACTGACCAACTCAATAATGGCTTTGAGCTCTTCTAGCGCGGACCTCGCAGATATTAAAAACGCCCTACAAATTTACAATTGATTGATAAATCCACTTTAGAAGAGCAGGGAATTGGTCTTCCAACTAATTTCTATAACCCATGATATATAAACTTCACAAGCAATCATCTAATAATTTTTAAAATTTTTACGACACTGAGGAGATAGTTTTGATTCCCCTTCTGATTGTTATTATATTATGTATGCTTCATTATTTATTTTATTCAATGTTAACCACATCAGATTTATTTTATAGAAATTTGAGAAGACAATAGTCGGGCATACGTGCCGAATTTGATATTCCATTCTATATTAGTAGTTAGTTGAACAACTTAATTTATCGCATGACAAAACTGTCAACAACTACAGCATCCTAACTTTAAGTTTCCTTTGTTCCAACAACTCGTGTATGTGTTTCAAGCACCTTGTTCCATTACATTATCAAAAGATTCTTTAAACAATTAAAAACTTTTATTAAAATATTTTTCTACTAAAGAATAATACAATTAAAAAAAATTTTTTTATACATGAATATAAATCATCTTTTCAATTATAATAATACTATCTGAAGAATTAATCATGAATACACAGAGGTTCAGATATCTATTATTAAAATACTAATAAAAATTCAAGTCATGTTTTTATATAAGAATTCTCTTAAAGTATTAAAGAGAAAATATTTTTCTCGAGTGCTATATTAAATATTTAATATATAATAAAAAAAAAAAAAAAAAAAAAAAAAAAAAAAAAAAAAAAAAACAATATTTATTAAGGAAATTGCTCTAAAATTTGGAAGAGAGGGAACCTAATGGGTTTTCCATCGGATATCTTTATTTTACGTTTACTTTTTTTAATTTTTATTTTTAATTTAAATTAATTAATTAATTTATTTTTTTTTTTTTTTAGTTTAATAGTTTAGTATTCATTCCAAAAACATTACCTCCCAATTCTAGATAAAAGCTAGATAGTGGGAGTAGGGCGGGCCATGTTTTTTACCTCTATAGTAATGAGTTTGGCAGTTTTCGGTCTCTGACATTGGTACCTGCGCATGCTAAAATTTCTATCTAAAAGTTTTTGATTGAAAAGAGTTTCTGCTAGATTTTATAAGTGAAGTTAGAGAAATAACTTTTGTCAAGAAGACTAAATTATTGTTATCAATGAATTTTTTTTATTTTTAACATTAGGGATTGAATACGATTCAATTGTCAAATTTTTGCTGTGAGATGATCTATTCCAGTTAAATTTTATTTATCTAACGTCCTGAATACTTTTTTATCTTTTAAAAATACATCAAATTTAAAATCATTTAAATTATATTATTTTTTCTTTTTTGACTAGGAAGAAGTAAAAATTACTCCCGAATTTGAATCTTTTAACTAATACTAATAATCTAAGGCAGGAACTTTTCATGGCCATGCGACGGGCTGATATGTTTGCTATTTCTCCCGCCTTTTAATTTCTTGTGCGATTTACGCAAACTGAGAAAGAAAAGAGGTAATTAAACTTCCAATAACTCTTCTTTCTCGTTCGGCATTTTTTAATAAATAATTTTAATTCGTTAAAAGGCAAGTTTTTCTTGTTACACAAATAATTGATTATAGCTAAAGTGATTAATTTGGAATCCAAGTTCCAATCTTTACCTTTCTTTGATAATAAATGGGAAGATATTAATAAATAATAAAGAAAATAAATTTTATTTGAGAGAAAGAGAGAGAAAGAGGATCAATGCAATCTAAGTTTTTTTTTTTTTTTTTTCAATTAAATTTCTTTTCCCACCTTTAAGACGGGAAATTGCCAATATAAATTAACTTCAGAGGTTATCAAAATTTATATATCGACATAAGGAAATAAATTTTTAATAGCTAACCAAATTAATTTTATCAAAATCTTATTTTTATTTTTGTTCTAAATTCATTTTGTACAACTCTTTGATACTTCTTATTTAACACTGAGTACAATGTACAATGAATTGCAAAAATTCATCCCATTAAGGGAAGTGTGATAAATTTTGAAGCCAGCATAATATAATAATTTTTCTGTTTAAAATAAAATTAATTTAAAGAGATTTTAATTTATTTATTTTTCTAGATTGAAACAGGGTTTTAACTTGAGAAAATATTTGAAATTTTTATATAATTGCATTTGAAAACATCCTAATATTTTTCTCTATGTTTATTTGAATTTTCTAAATGATGCATCCATTAGCACTCTAAAAGTGACAATGAATTATTGTTCGTATGCTTCCTTTTATCCTTTTAACTCACTCATTATTAATTATATTGCTTTCTTTTGTTTTGGCAGTGGTATACAATTACAAGCCCGACACGCGCTATGGACTTCCTCTTGAGATTGGAGAAACCGTCCAGATACTTGAAGAGTGTCAGGGTAATTTCATATTAATTTAATTTGAACAAAACTCTATATAAATATTGTCTATATAAACTAAATAATGTATATTTTTTGTTTCAGGATGGTTTCGGGGATTTACAACAAAAAACAGATCTGTCAAGGTGAGATATTTATCCAAAAATAAAAATCATGTATTGGTAAGGATTCGTCAAAATATCGAAAAGATTTTTCCCACTATAAGCAATTTTTAATTTAATATATTAATATATTTTATCCATGTGTAGATAGGCCTAGTTTTACTTTAGAATTTATCTAGGTCTTGGCCATATGTAATTTTTAAAAAGAATATTCAACTTGAATAACTAACTATATTAAGTTCATTCATAAAATACTCTCAAAAAAATTTAATTTGTTTAATGCTCCGGTCATGACCTTCCTTTTAATTACATCTTCACTTTGAATTGGCTAAATCGTCTTGGATAACCTTTCTCTTTAGCAAACAGCTTTGAAACCTAAAAAAATTATATCTTCTATTTTTTATTTATGCAATATTACTCGTAATATTTAAAAATATTTTGTTTATTTTTATTAAAAATTTTTCTTAGATTAATTTTTTTCTGTTATTTTTTTTAAGTTTAAAATTGCTCCTATTTCTATATTTGTTTATCACAATAATCATATTAAACAAAATATGACTGAATCCCAATTGGGGATTTAAGAGTTAGTTTGACCCTTAATAATTATGCAAAATGAATGCGGGAAATATTCAATATTAAAAAATGATTGAATGAATTTACAAAATAAATGGCCTCAAATGCAGAAAGACAATTTTTTAGGTTGCTTACCTTTAGTTTTGTTTTATTATTATCTGGTTTTGAAGATATAATCCCGTCTTCAAGTTTGTGAAATTCCAGAATAAAAAATTTGAAAATTTATTTCAATTAATGTTAAGATTATAAGTTCGTGAAGTTAGCTATTGAATTTGCAATTTCGCGGCGCAGGTGACGCATTGTTAGCTGAGTTCTGTCTTGATTCAGTTTTTGGTCCTTTCTTTGCTATTGTTTTATATTTTACGTCAAATTATATATAAATGATCATATAAAATTCTCATAGAAATTCTCATGAAAAAAACATGAATGGAAAAATAGCTATCTTTTTTGTCAACAGCCTCTTTGATTCAGTTTAGTTTCTTGACACTTTGAAGGAAAAAATTATTATGGTAAATATAAAATCTCTTAGACAAATATAAATAGAATAATAAGAATTATACTGTTTTTTTTTTTTAACTTAAAATAAAAACCAATAATAATAAGTTAATTCATCAATTTGTCTTTTATGGAACATGAAAATAATTATTTTTATTCTGTTTCAGGGAATTTTTCCATCTAATTATATTTTTCTGAAGCCTTGTAAAATTGATAACGAAGGGTAATTAATATTTATTTTTATATCTATGGCACACACATTTATATTATATTGATTATGGGAATTTGTGATTCTGCTTTTCAATAAATTTATTTTTATCACGATTGCATATCCATCTTTGAAATTTTATTTATATATTTTTGTCTTTAACTTTTTGAACTTATTTCATTTTTTTCTAATCGAAATTTTATTTGAACTTTTTTCCCAATTGAGAAAAGGATTATGGCCTTAAGATTTTTATAAACTGTAAAAAACTCATATTTTTAATTAATATTAATATTTTTTATTATATTTCATATTATAATAATATGATAATATTAATTAATTACTTCCTTTTCTTTCAAGTTATAATTCACTTTAATTAATTAAAGAGTAAGACCAAATACCCAAATCTGTGCCAGTTATTTATCCCAATTAAATTTTGATAATTAAAGAACTCTTCTGTTTTTTTTGCTCTCAGGCTGTTTGAGTCTGTGATACCCATAGAAGACCCCGTTGTTCGAGAGGTGACACTCGTTCTTCGAGAATGGGGCGACATCTGGAAGAGGCTCTTTGTGGTGAGTCATCGTGTCTGATCTTTCTCTTAAAAAGTCATTCCGACTTTGCTAAAACATTATTTATATTTCCAATGTCTCTCTTCCATACCATTCATTTATTACATACAACTGTCAACATCACTCATCAATAAGACTTTAAACGTGTTTGCTTTTAGATAATTAATTGCTTTCAATTTATAATATAAAAAAATCCTCTTCTAATTAAAATATTTTGCTTTTCCTCCATCGGCTTTTTTTCTTTCACAAAGGGAGAGCCCCACTTTGATACTAAGCCACAAATAAGAAAAATTTTACATACGATTAATTACATCACCCTACTTTCTTTACCTAAGACAGAGTAAGGAAAATTGTGTTATGTTTTGCGTCGGGCCCACTAGGTAGCTGGTTCACAATTTTAATTTACCTTTAATTTTTAGAGATTTATCGTTTGGGGGTATTAATCAATTATCAATGTTTATAAAAAATTAAATCTCATTAATTAAATTAGCAATTAAATCCCAAGAAATTTTTTAAGTCTTTTCCGGCATTTGAGGCTATTTAGACTCGGTTCTTATTTATTTAAATAATATGGTAGCCAATATAATTTAAATAAATTTTTGTCGCTCAGGACGGGAAGCAAATCACTGACCTTTATACGTGAAGCCAGACCTCTAGCTCTCTCTGCACCAAGAATTAATAAACATTGGGATTAAAAATATTTAAATTTTGTTACCATGGCAACGGTTCTTCCTATGTTTTCTATGGGATATTGAGGGCCTCATATTATTTTGAGGTAGAAAAATATATATCTTAAAATTTATTCTATTTATTTCATGAACAGCCAATTTAATCAATGTTGTTAGAAATATCAGATGGTTCATACTCTGGAATTCTTTTTATTTTTTCCTTAAATTAGAGGTCATCTGAAAACCCTGGTTGTAAAAAG
>JAAAKE020135303.1:0-13958 GCA_010014785.2 Anisolabis maritima | reverse complement strand
AACCAAAGAGAAAGCGCTTTTAATGAATCCGGTGTGAATTCATCACAACGTTCAGTAATTTCAGAGGGAGTTAACCATATATTAATATATGATGGATGGATTTAAGTCGTGTTTTCTCAGGTAGCAGATCAGCAGCAAACAGAATATATCAAAAGTCATCGATATTCGCACCTAAAATTAAAAGAATACATATATGAATATCCACTTAAATAAATGTATAATAATTTAAAAATACATTTTAATCCGTTTTGTTCTTTTTTGAGATGTCAAAATTCATCAAGGCTTTATTTTAATGGTTATTAATTCGTGCATCAAACCACAAAATGGGGATTAAATAAAAATGAGTGATTAAAATTTAATAAAAAATTAAAGGACGTAAGTTTAGTTGAATTGAATTTGACAGATTATGGCAGAATGGGTATTTCAAAAATTTCAATTATTAATATATATAATATTTTTCAAATTAATTAGTTTTATACGATAAGAAATTAAATTTTAATTAAATGATTCGACTTACTTTTAAAAGAATTGGAATTTATTTCATTAAATAATAATCATATTATATATATAATTATTTAATTTATATTATATATAATTATATTATTATTATTATAATTACTTTAAAATAAAATTATTATTCTTCAAAATTAAAATATAAATAAACTCTATATATTGGGATTATATGGATAATTTAAATAAATTATTTGAAATTGAAAAATTTTAATAGAGTTTTAGAAAATGAATGGACTAATTCATTGATTTATTTAATAAATAATAAAAATTAATTTAGAATATTTAAATAAATTTTAAAAGAAATTTGTTGGGATAAAAAAAAATTTTTAAAAATGAGTAACATAAAATAACAGAGAGAAAGGATACCATTGTAATTATGAACTTCTAATATTTATACTATTTTAATTAATGAATCTTTTGAAAAAACAAATTAAATAAATATTTAAAAAAATTACTGACCTTAAAATGTTGAAGAGATGAAATATAAAAAAGTCGATGTCGTGTTATAAGGCCGGTTGGATCTGTCAGAAATGTCATAGATGAAATAAAGAGACGAGACGCTCGCATTCGCTTTCAAAAGCGGACAAAGTCAAAGCAATCAAGCATCGAATTTCTATCTATAAACAAGAAAAAAATATTAAATCTAATTAATTTTATGAATTTAAAAAATAAAATTTTAATAAAATCCTCCTAAAGATTAATTTAAAAAAAATGCAAGTCAAGTTGTCACATGCAAAAAGAAATTTTAAAATATGTGTGACTACATATTTTTTTCTTTCTGGTAATATATCAGCACTCAAGGCTGGTACGATCAATTTTTATTTACTATATAACCCGTGAACAATAAAAATATTAAAAAAATTTAATTAGCAATTAAATTTCATTTATTTATTTTTAATTTTTTTCGGCATCTGAGGCCATTTAGACTCCGTCCTTATTTATTTAAATTAATTGGCAGCCAATATAATTTAAATAAATTTTTGTCGCTAAAGACGAGAAGCGTACCACTAACCTTTGGTACGTGCCAGGCCAGACCTCTAGCTGAACACCAAAATTTTATTTATTACTAAACATAGAAGTATACAATATATACAATATTTATGTATCTTAATATGAAAAATATGTATCGTGATATATAAATATTGTTTAAAATCTGTGGCCCAAAATGCCGACAAGTCTAAAAAATAGACTATGCTTGATAATAAACAAGATATGGATATAAATATTTATTTATACCAATTGGTACCCAAATGATTTAAATAAATTTTCATTTTGCCTGGAACCTGAACCCGCATCCCTTAGCTAATCAATTTTGACACAACATCAATATCTTTCGACCAGGGCTGGGGTATACCATATTTAACATTTGATCGACCAGGGCATCGAGTTGTCGTATCTTTTCTATGGGATTCTTAAAATCTCAAATTTGAATCCCGGCATTCTATTTTGAGGTGGAAAATGATTAATACAGTGGTACCTCGATTTACGAACCGCTCTACATACGAATTTTTCGAGATACGAACTTTTTTGATTTCCCATTTGAGACCGCGGTTTTCTTCAATAAACCTTTATTTACAATTTATTTGACGAAAACCGTTTTTTACCCCAGTGTATCACTACGCGGTATAAATTGCGTTGGTCAAGCCCGTTTGTACGGACCTGCGCGTTCACGCTATCAACTCCTCGATTGTTTCAATAAATAGTTGTGGGATTGTTTCAAGATACGAACTTTTAGAGTTACGAACCGCTAGAACGAATTAAATTCGTAAGTTGAAGTACCACTATATCTCTTAGAGGTTATTATATGTAAAGTCAATCAAATTTAATCAAAATTGTCCAAGTATTAGTTTATGAGAATATCACAAATTTTTTTATTATATATTACTTTTTGTATATTATTTATATTTTTCTAATTGTATTATATTTATATATTTAAGTTACAAGCTTCAATATCAAATATTTGTTTATTTTATTTTAAAAGATATGCCCCAATGGCTTACAGCTAAACGGGGAATTGTTTTTTTTTTAGTCTCTTCGGCATCTGAGGACATATAGACTTGAAACATGCATAATTTCGATTCAATTGGTATACAATTGATATAAATATCTTTAACCTCTTGGCCACGGGGGAGAGGGAGGGAATAAATTTTAGAAAAATATCACAAATACGTACAAGAATAAATTGGGCCCCAAACAGCTTTCAATCTAAAAAATAATTGATATATGAATTTTAATCAAAGTTGCTAAAAAAAAAAGTACATCAATAAAGTACTAGGACTTTTTGATCGATATTATTGAAAAGCTTCGAGAAGCATGAGACTTGGGTCCCTAGCTTCAATATCAAATTTGAGCTTCGAAAGTTTTTGAGATATTTTGTTAACAGAGAGAGATCCATTTTTTTGGAATAAGGGAAAAATGTATTTCCATTGAAATCCCGACATTGCGATTACAATACTTTCCCTATATTATATATAACATATATAGGTAAGAGAAAGTAAAAATGATAAAATAAAATATTTAAAGATTCTAGACCGTATCTGGAATTCCAGAGAGTTGTATAGGTAAAGGAAAAAGTCTGGATGAGCACTTTTTAGAAAGAAAGACTTGAAGCTGAGGTTCTTTGTAGGGGATTTGGGAGGATCATTTTTTGCATTTGAGAGTAGTGAAAGGAGCCGAACTATAAGAGAAAAATATTAATTATTTGAATTGGAAGTGGCATAAATTTGCAAAAGTCAATTAATTTACTTAAACAGGCGCTTTTAAAGATATTTCATTTTTAGGTACTAAAAGAGCAAATCTTTGAAACATCAAGCCCCCCCCCCCCCTCCCAAATATTTTTTTCAAAAGTTATTTGATCTCTCTCTGTCCTTTTGTCAGATGACCCGCATCTACTGATTATTATAAAATCGGCACAATATCGGTAAAAGTCCCCAGTCAAGAAATGGTACTTCAGTTCAAAGTTCAAGCTGATTAATGTTTCTTTAAATATACAATTTAGCGAAATAATATTATAATATACCCATATACAAAATTCACTGAGAAGTACATATGAATACGTGGATTACAATCATGAGTTATCCAAAATGAGACAGATATACTCACAAATATTTAAAAACCGTTTCCGATTGAATGATTCTTACTAAAAGTTGATTGCTTTTTTTTAATGAATCTTAAATTGTTTTGATTCGTCAAGTCCCTGACGGCTCATATACAAAGAGAAAATTCAATTTTTAGGCTGCTAGTCCTCAATTTGTTAAGATTTTTTGAAAAATCCATTTAAAATAAACCCTTTGAGGGTATATCAAAGTAATAGCAACAATTGGTTGTTAACAGTGGCGCTGTCTTTATTATAAGCCTAAAAACGTCCCCCTCTTGCTACGCCACTGGCTGTTAAAACTTACTCCGAGATGGCAGGCGTAAACGGACCAGAGCTACGCTCTGGTGGCGACATTGAAAGATATTGAATATAATCAGCAACCGGCAAAGTAATCAGACAAACAGACGGGTGCGATGCCTCTTCTGGAAGGGACACTACTCATCGATGCTGTCTGCCTCATCCTCAGTGAGTAGCACCGTGCTTCCTGAAAGGGGCGCGTCTTTTAATTAAAACTCTTTCAATATCTGTCAAAACCACCGGCATTCCTTTCTCCTTATTTTCCCAAACAAAACTTTCTAAAACGGCATTTTGTCACTCTTTTCAAACCAAATAAGATTTAATAAAAAACGCAGACATTTTTCTATTTTTAATAAACATATTAGCAAAAATAATTTTTGTTTAGTTATAAAATAAAATGAATTAAAATTGGAAATTCAAAAAAATTATTTTTTTTTTTAGTCCCTTCGGCATTTTGACCTTTAAACGAATGTATATTCTAATACAAATTATACAGGCATATTTATTTAGACCAATTGATTTAAATAAATTTTCATCGGACTGCCTGAGATCCGAACCTACTTGGCTCTTAAGGTTATCAATATTGACGTTGTCACTATCCTCTCGGCCACGGGGAGAGGGGGGTTTCAAAATATTGCCTGCATATAGATTAAATGATTTTTTTGCTAATTTCGAACATATTTTTAGTTTTTTATTTTTTATAAATTATCTTGAAGCCAGAACGTGATTTTTGTCTTTAAATGACATTCTGTAATAGACTCAATTTTTTTTATTTTATCTAATCTTTTCATATATAGGTAACTTTAGTTTATGCAATTCATTTTCGTTTTTTCGTTCATATTGGCAATTTCGGGGAAAGGGGCTTGGCAGAGGCGTAGGTTTTTTGGTTCGGGACGTTTGCTGCCCCTCCCGAAACGACAATTCATGTGTATTTATGAAATAAAAACTATAAAATTCGAATGCTTTTCTTGTGTGTGTTCTGTATCGGAGGGAAAGAACTTTCCTTTCGTCAAAAGTGCAGCCAAGAGGGCTCAAGCAGCCTCTAATAAATGGTTTAATAACAGTTTTTAGTTATTTTTTATTTTAACCCATCAATGATACTTTTCCTTGGACATTTTTGAAAGAGAGGATGAAGTCAGTGTCTGATTTAAAAAAAAAACCATGTTCCGCCTATAGCACATCCCTAGGCAACCAACTTGGTTTACCCGCTCTCTCCTACCCATACTTTTGATTGATATTAATGTTTGCCTCTCTAGCAGAATTTTTGTAAGCCTTATTTTATAAGCGAGAAATGTATGGTACCATTAAATTATATTTATAGATAAAAATACGCTTTCGCATCAATGGAAAGAACCATAAACCCTTTATGAAAAATTATTTTATAGTTTTATGACAGCTTACAAAAATCATTAAATGGTTATTTCTTAGATATTTGGTACTTTATGATGAATGAAAAATAGTAATAGAAAATCAAAAATAGATAATTCTTTTACTCATTATTTCACTACCTGTGCCTCCAGCGGGCCACGTACCGAACAGAGATTCCGCTCCCTCCCCTCGGCTCGACTCCCGTTTAAGTTTTTCCGAAGAAGAAATGCTATATGAAGACCCTTTCTGAGTACCAAGGAGGGAGAGCGATGAAGTAAATATGGAAAATAAGCTTTCGATTAAAAAAGAAAATTTTTTCAAATGAATGAAAAGGACAATTTCCTATATGGCTATTATTTTGCTAAAGGAGATTTTGAATGAAGTACCATTTCGACTGAGTCTTCTTTGCTTCGGTGCTATAAAGTCTTGTGACATTTTGTCTTTGGCTTCTAGTTGAGAGGAATATTAGAGAAAAATGCAGCCAGGGTGTTTTTTCTCTAATTTTATTTTTTAACAGCTGACCTTTCGGTCCTAATTAGGGCCATCCACAGTGCTGTTATAAGTCGTTATTTAAACACAAACATTAATGTATTCATAACAATAGTGTAGTTCGTGGTCTTCATACTTGTAGTAGAAACAAATTTAAGGAAACCTAGTAATTGTATTGTATAAAAGAAAAACATTTTTCTACTAAAAGTATGAAAGGATTTTTTGTGACCACCAACTACACCATTGTTATGAAAGCATTCATGTTTGTGTTTAAATAATGACATATAACAGCTCTGAGGATGACCCTAATCGGGGTCAAAACGTAAGCTTGTTAAAAAATAAAGAAAAAACACACTGGCTGCATTTTTCTCCTAAATTCACTTCAACTAAAATCATCTCCCATGCTTAATAAATCTTTGAAATATTTCTGGCTTCTGCCCGCATAAACCATGGGTTGCAGAAATTAGTTTTTTTTTTTTGGTTGTTAGAAGGTAGGTATATCAAATGACCAACTCACCAATTAAGTTTTCGATTAAGGCTCCGAAAGGGCGATACATGCTTAATTATAAATTTTTTGGACAAGTTAACTCGGCGTTTTCCGCCGAGCAATTAAACTAAAAATCTGTTAGTTATTTTGGTTCCTTAACGAATTTATGCTATTAAAAAGTATTTTATTGTAGTGCCCCACTTCTTTATCCTTCTTATCTTCCTTTCTTTTTGCCTGAGTCCTTCATTTATATTTTTCAACCCTCAGAGCGCTCAAAAAAATGTTGCCCTACATTATTTATATCACCGGGTTAGCGACCCTCTTTAATTTAACTTCTTTAAGAGAATTTGTTTTGTTTGTGTGTATGATTTCAATTATTATAAAAAGGGCTTGGTCTCGTGGAGGGTCAAATGAAAGTCTCCTTAAGGGCATCAAAATAAAGTGACATTTTTTTCATTAAATTTAAATGAAATAAATCTTGAAATATGATTTGGTTGTTACTTGATTACAAGAGGAGACGGAGCTGCTATGTCATGGCGTCCTTAAGAAGTTTTCCCTCCCCTAATTTAGGATTTAGAAGTTCACTCCCCAATCAACACTTCCTCCTTAGCTTAGATTACATTGATAGACAAGGGTCAGGGCAGGAAATGCAAGTACAAGTAGGTGTAACGAGAAATTAAAAACCTAGGGTTACAATATTTGGATGTGTTAATTGGATCAGTTATTTTTTGTACTTGCTATGCACCCTATGATTGATTTTTTCTCTTCTTCTTCTTCTAAACTAGAATCCGCTGACTGATGGATTCTATTATATTTAGGGCATGAAATGAAGCCCCTATAATATGATATCCGTCTCAAAAGAAATTGGACAAACGTTATCTTATGTTTCATCTTAATAAGTAATTAAGAGAGAAACATAAAAGAAAAAAGTATATTTAAAACATTATGAAATTAGATAATTTTGGTTTTCATCTATCTTTTTTTTAAATTAGTATCGGTGGTTTCCGACGGCTTTTAACGCTCTTGTTCCTCGAGAACCCATCCAAGGTTCAGCAGCGCTTGTAATCAAATCTCTTGGTTTTTCCTCTTCGCCTGGGCTGTACCTCTTCTATTTATCTATTAAGAATTAGCAATGCCCTGTTCCGTAGAGCAGAGGGTGCCCCATGTTCTAATGGGCAGTGGTTCGCTTCCCACACTAATTGATAAAATTAATTAAATTAAATTGATAAAGGAATAGGAAGGCAGACTGCAGCAAAAAAAAAGAGAAGCCCTTGGATGCCAAAAGCCGAAAGGAGACGTTTCGGACAAAATTTATTCGTCCATCTTCAATCACTTATTGGCTTCTTGTGATCGGGCACAAAGTTGAACAATGTATGTATACATATATTTTATTTCTTACACAGTGAGTGACATGCGACATACTATTAATAAATGCTGCACTCTGCCTTCCTATTCCTTTATAGGCCGCCAACAGCAACTGACTATTTATTGGTTAAATTTTTTTTTTTTATTAATTTTAAAGTCATTTTTGACTGCTGCGGTCATTATGACTATATTATATATAATTATATTTAAAGAAAAATCAGTATCGATGTCCGGCGAGCGTTCAACAGTCTTGTCCTCGGAGCCACCCATCCGAGGTTCAGCGCTGCTTGGCCTTGCTTGTCAACAAAGATCTTGGTGGCGGTTGTTCTCTCCGGTCAGGCCCGCTGGCGTTGATTAAATTTAAATTGTATAATTAATTTAAATAAAAAGACCCAGAGCATAAATGGCCTCAGATGCCGACTTAAAAAGAAAGATAATACATAAGATAACGAGACGGGTAAATATATATTCTCTTCTTTTTCTCCGAGCTAATTTAGACTCTGATAGCCAAAATAATTAAATTTATCGCATACTAGGGTCTATTTATGATATTGATGAATTTTTTTGCCTACGGGCGCCAGATACCCTTGCACTGGCTCGGCTTAGGACGGTATTACTATTAAATATTAATATTCAAAAAGGATAATAATTTTAGAAAAATGGAAAATTCGAATCTAGAGACCAAATTCAAGATCGAAAAAAATCCCTTCCAAGTAAACAATGGAGGAAGAAAAGAAAAAAAGATCAAACAAATATTAACCAGTGATGCAAAATTTTTAATGAATCTCACATAAAAGGATTTAAAATTCCTTCGGGATGTAAAAAAAATAACGATTGAACCGACCGATATTTCATAATTAAATTAGAAATTCTTTAATCGCTCCTTTATTTACAAGAGGAATTGAAATTCGTTAGACATTCACATCAAAAGTCCCCGGCATGTTCCTCACCTAAAAGATTATACAAATTTTAAGAGTTTAATGGAATGTAACGGTTCCTTATTATTTATTTATTTTGTTAAATATTAAACTCTATGAATGGTTTAATATTTTGACAAATTTGCAGCAAATAATCTAAGAAAATTAATATCCGGTAGCCCATGAAAAATTTTCGGGGAATGGAGGGGCTCAACCTTTAGTTCGAGAGGGGGGCATGAAATCACGGGTAAATAGTGTAAGCTTGACCTCGGGGGAATAAAAATGTGAATATTTGATTTCTAATTCTATATTTATCTAAAAAATTAAGAATGTGTGACTGAACATTTGGATTTATGGATTTAATCGAGTATTAGTATTCTATTTAGAAAGTTATATCAATCAATCAATAAGCGAATAAAATAACATAATTTTAATAAATTTAATATTATTAGAAACCAGTTCGAGCTCAGAGAGATAGGTGGGGGATTATAATTAAATAAGTAAAAATAAGTAAACATTCCCTAAGATTCCTAAGGGACTTAAAAGGGACTAATTTCCTAAGTCTATGGAATTAATTATTTATGATAGGTATATTATTTAATTATTTTTCTCTTTCATTAGATTTGGTTTTACAGGTCAATTAAATTCTTTTGAATATGAATAAAACAAAAATATAGAAATAATTGATTTAGTTAATGGGTAGAGAAATAAATCCGAGAGGGAAAATAACGTCTATTTAAATTTGAATTTCTCCATCAAAATTTTAATTAAATATGAATAAAATATTAAATCACATCCTTTGAATGTTTAATAGGGTCGAGACGTTTCGGGTCAAATTTATTTAGTGTCCCATCATCAGTCGTAGATTCATCATTGTGGGTACAGGGTTAGTTATCGTCAAAATGCCATAAGATTTATTGATATCTATCGTCTATTAATAAATCAATGAACAATTATGGTATGTATGTAATGTAAACGGCTGTAACTATTTGAATTAAATTTGATATTTCTACTATTTCCGGTACGATGAATCGATTGCGTTAGGTCTCATCTTTGGGAAAATTAGTTTAAGATGTCTCTGTTTAGTGGAATCTATTTACGAATTAACATAATTGTTAGGTCTTACGTCTAAATGCAAAGATACTACTTTTGAAAAGTCTATTATCGACACTTTTTGCTAAATTTAAAAAAAAGAGATCGGTCTCCAGGTACTGTGTAAAATGGAGATGTCAGCGTTGTGAGAGTTCTCACAAAATAAGCCAAAGAGATGGCGATTATTTAGACATATCTACAAATACATTTTATATGCAAGCAAATATTGTCCCATTTTACAAAAACTAACTCTGGGCCCACACTAGTGAATGATGATGGGAAATTTGACACGAACGTCTCGATATTTAATAAATGTTCGAAGGATTTAATTTCTGGCTGCTCTTGCCTTGCATAAACATAAATAGGTTTGAAACGAAAGGTCCTAAAAAAATAAGGGTAGAATCTGCTACATAAGAGGATTATGGTGATATGAAAAATGTCAAAAAATGAGAATGAAAAAATAATAGGGAAATCGAAATTGAAGGAGGGTAAGGCGGAATTTGGATCCCAGATTAAGTTTAGTATCCTATGAATCGAAAAATTCAAACAAGAATAGCAAAATTAAGATCAACAAGAATCTCCCAGTCACTTGTTCGAAATGAGGGTCCATCTCTCTGTTCAGACGGCAAAGAACAACTAACAGTTGTTAGTAAAAGCACAGAGACTGTCTGAAGTTAGAGCACATAAATAAGTGCATAAGAAGCAAGCTGGACTAGAATACAACTTAAGACCTGTTTTAAACAAAGATTTTGACATTCTAATAAAATTTCTGAAAATCTCCAATCTTTTTCATAAAATTAAAATTTTTTTTTAATATTGAATCAAAATTTTATATCTTGTATCTTATTTAAAAGTAGGCATAAAAGCTCATAGTGGTGGTATGCCATTTAGTTATAATAATAAAAAAATTCATAAGAGGGCCACTGCAATGGGAAAAATTTGGTTGGAATCAAACAAAAATTTTTAGACCCTGGCCCCCAAAAGTCTGAGTTTCTTTGAAGACTATATCGTGATTTGGCGTTGGAGGAAGTACAAAGCTGTTGACCAAGTGAAAAAATACATTTTGAAATTGTGAGGCGAGAACTAAAATTTTTAGTATTGTAGGGCCTGTAAATAATTTTATATTACCTACATGTAGATTGTAGAAAATTTGATGGAGATTTATTCGCTCCTATTCATTCGTGCATTTTGCCTTGTTTCGGGCATTTCGTACGCGATCGGTTCCACTTTGTTCGCAGCCTAACGATCTTGTCCTCAGAATTCTTCATCCCAGCCAAAGCCCGCATTCATTTCCAAACTTGCGTTAATTATGTTTTTGCCTTGACTATAGCGTATGTTTATTAAATATTGTTAATATTCTTTACGTGATTGAATTAATTTAACCCATCAAAAGATCTACGCGCTATCTCTCCATCTCCCTTATCACGCAATATGCCAGTAAGCGTCTAATTATCATTTTCTTCTAAGTTTTTTGTTTTCTAAATTAAAACAAATTGTTCTTAAACTTAATTAATCCTAAACTTCAACTAGATTTTTTGATAATATATAAAAAATAATATGTTTGCAAAAGTTTTGAAAAAATTTAAAACTATTTTCTAGATATCAAATATCAATAGTAGCGTTTTGAAAATTCGAAAATACCTTTTGAAGCCAATTGCTTCTAAAACTGTCCACTTGAAAGCGATGTGATCGTAGCCAAAACATTTGTTAACCCTAACATATATATTTTATATATATACATATTTTCAATAATTTTACATAATTCTTTCAGAAACTTTTTTGTGATTTTCTATTTTTCATAGCATCTTCAATATTTAAAGATAATAATAAATAATAATAAAAAATTCCATCTCAACAGAAAATTACTTAAATTTTCGTAACTCACACTTCATTATTGGTATATATAGATAAATTAGATTCAGTAGAAACTATTTTATCCGAAACTCGATAATCCAGACGAGATGAGCTCAGGTTTTTTCTCATTTTTTTCAAATTTGATTATCCGAACGACCAGTAATCCTAATTATTCCAGATAATACTGTAATATAAATATAGATATTCGGGTCGCATCTTTCAACTAAGAAAAAATTATTCTGACTTTTTATTGACACAGAAATACGATATAAATAATCTGTTAAGATATTAAAGTGAAGCTTATAACTTTATATAATTAGTTTAAAAAAGTTTTCTTAGATTAATCTCTGAACGAGATGCTTATCATAAGAGAAAAAAATCTCGAAAAAACATTAAAAGATGGTAGATAATTCCTTTGTAATTTAAAAATCAACATGGGTCTGTAGAATGAATTATTTTGCAAGGGGGGGGGGGAGGCTGAGACAAGTTTTCGATCTTTTTTTATTCGAATTCAAAAATTTGGAACAAAAGCAAGACTTATTCTTAGGATAAGAGAAAGTAGGCTAATAAACTAACTTAAACTCAAGTCTGGTCATTTATTTATTAGCTAGAATTGATGGTATTAATAGATAATAGGCCTAGTTGTAGTAAAGACTAGAATATTAAATTACTCGGTGTTGTTATTTTTTTTTATTAAAAAAAGCGGATAAAGAAAATATCTAATTTCCTGTTCTTGGCATTTATAGAGAAAATATTTATGTAAATAAAGAGAAAAAGTTTTTCAGCTATTGATATATTGAAACGCCTGGGGCCTTGGGCCGGGCTGAAGAGAAACCGCCACCAAGATCCTATCTGTTAAGAAGAAGGCCCCAACAAGCGTGTCAAAGGTTGCCGGTACCTTTCTTAACGAGATATTGACTCCCCCCCCCCTCCCGTGGCCAAGAGATTAAAGATAGTGGCATTATCAATATTGATAAGCTTAAAAGCCAAGGGGTGTGGGTTTGGATCCCAGGCAGTCTGATGAAAATTTTGTTTAAATCAATACTAATTGGTGTAAATAAATATGCCTGGATAATACGATATTGTCATTAAAATAAATTTGTAATTCTTTTTTTTTTTTTTTTTTTTTTTTTTTAAATTCTTTTGAAATTTGTAATTGTTTATGGCCTTAGATGCCGAAGAGACTTCATAAAAAAAATCGTTATTACTCATATATATAGGCGAATCAAATTTTTGTATAAATAAATATGCATGGATAATTCGTAAATAATATAATTGTGATTGTTTAATGTCTATAAGGCCTCAGATGCCTAAAAGACAATAAAAAAACTTACCAGTCTGCGATCGAAAATTTCCGCTGATTTAGACAGTGCACATTATATATATATATAATCTACGGTGTTTTTTCTTTTCGGCATCTGAGGCCATATAGACATTAAACAATCACAATTATATTATTAAGACATATTTATTTATACAAAAATTTGACTAAATTTGACTCGCCTGGACAAAAATTTGGAATCTCTTCCTCTAGTGAGAAATCTAAATATCATATAAAGATAATCTTTACATCCTCTTTTTGTCAAAAAAATTTTTATTTTCATCAAGGCGCCTTGTCTATTTATCATTCCACATTTAATTTCAGCAAACAAATATCAGTGGTCCCTTCCCGTTTGAGCTAAAAATTTTTTTTTATTATTTACCAGTATATTGACTACTAATTAACTAATTTAAATAAATAAGGAAGGAGGTGGTCTCAGATGTCGAAAAAGACTTTAAAAAAAGCAAACAAATTTTTTTTTTTAAATTTAAAGTCAATTTCAGCTGCTTAAGCCATTTTGAATGAAGATATTCATATACTCGTATATGATTTTTGAAAATATCGATGGCTTGCGGTGCTGCTCATTTACAATGATCTCGGTGTTTTGCTCTTTTTTCTGGGCCCGCCGGCAAATATAAATTTGAATTATTAATTAAAATTAAATAAACAAATCGATCCCACTTAGCCGAGAGGTCAACTTTGCCAACCAAATAACAAATAATACTGGCACAAGCGAATAATTATTTTTTGAGTTATCATGGACGAAAGAAATAACTACAGACAGACATTTTAAAAGGACTCAAGGGAACTCAAAACAAATTTTGGTAGCAATTTCGATTTTTCTTGCGAACTTTAACTCTAACCTTGAATTGGTTTGCAAAATCCTTTGAAGGAGATCTAAGCTGGCTGGCTAAGATGAAATGAAGTAAATTTTTTCCTCCTTAAAGTGAGGCGAGCCTTTCAAAGGACACAAAGGCAAAAGAAAGAATGGCTTGAGGTCGAATAATCGCAAGAACTCTTAGTTGTAGATAATTGTGTATCAGAAAAAAATATCATCTATAAAAACTAAAATATGTCTCTAATATATAATAAAATCATAATTGGCATAAAAGATCAGACCTCTTCACGTATAACCATGTTCGTGGGAATTTATATTTA
>JAAAKE020135292.1:0-13958 GCA_010014785.2 Anisolabis maritima | reverse complement strand
GAATCAGCTGCGTGCCCCCCCTGCAACAGTCTCGCGCCCCCCTAGGGGGGCGCGCCCCACAGTTTGGAACACACTGCTTAAACCCATATGACGAACAAACAAACAAAAGTTGAAGTTTCAAATAAAGTTACCCCTATCCGTCTGATTCTTCCTAAAGCTTTTAGAGCATAAATACAAATCTTAGACGATTTCAACCTCTTTAGAGAGGGGAGGGGGGGTAATTTGAAAAATTTTAAACGAAAGATGTCAAACATCAATAGTAGCATTTTGAAAATACCTCTTTAAGCTAAGAGCTTCTAAAATTGTCCACTTGGAAGCATTGTAATCGTAGCCAAAACATTTCCTAAGCCTATAATGCAATGCATATTTTTTATAATTTTTGTATAATTATTCCAAAAACTTCCTCGTTATTTCCTATTTTTCATAACTTCTTTAATATTTAAAGGTAATATATAAAAAATTTGAAAGCTTCAGCTCAACGGAAAGTTACTTAAATTTTCGTGACGGACGGACACTTCGCTATTTGTATATATTATTAGACTATTACTATACTAATATGGAAATCAATTCCTTTTCATTCGATATGTCTGAGGATACTTAGTTACCGCACTCCCCCCTCTCGAAATTCTCTGGACCCTCCTCAAAAAAGTATATATTTAGGTTACCCCCTCCCTATGAAAAATATTTCTTAATTCGTGCTTGCTTAGAAGATTAACTTTGTTGAGGTTTTACTGGGGTAGTATCCTAATGATTTCTGTTAATTTTGCAAATAGTGTATGTAGCCTCAGGAAGCAGATTAGTAGTAACTAGGGAGGGTGGAATATGGGGTTCTAACTCCCTCCCCGATATCTTAAAAAAAATAGAAAATTCTTATATAAATAAATAATATAAAGAGGAAATATAATTTTAAATATTAGAAATTTTCAAAAAATATTCTATATTCTTTAGAATTTATATTAATCTAGCGCTTAGAATGGTTTTTTATTAGTATAGTCTTTTTCAAAATAAATATATTCATAATTTTTTTATTATTCGATAACAATTTTGTTTTAATATATTATTTTTAAAAAAAAGCTGATGCACGAAGTGAGTTACAAAAGAATTCATCGGCATAGTATAGATTGCGAATGCATTCGCAATGGGTTATACTAGTATCAAAAAAATAACATTCAAAATTATTATCCATAGTGACATAAATTTATTCTTTCTTTCTAAAGAATCTTTATCCCTAAGAAAAAATTTTTTATTTACGCTCCTGCCTGAAGAATTTTTTATGGCCTTTTAAAGTCTTAAAGGAACTTAGATAAAATTTTGCAAATATTATTGATTGTATTTAGTAAGGCAGTTTTAGTAGAAAAATCTTTTCTCACGGGTTCTAAATAATGTAATGAGAAGAGAAAGAATTTCTAAAAATAAGATGATGTCTATAAGGAAAAAAAAAGAAAAAGTTGGGAGCATCCATTTATAATAATTCTTCTTTATCTCGGTACGCCCTCCCCCTCTTCTCTTGGGATAGCCGTTTATGGCCCGCGCATCTAATTGATTTGAACTTCTCTGCTTGATTGATTTGCAAAGTTGATCTCTCCTAGAACTGGATGTCTCCAGGGCAGGCGGGCCAGGAAGAGCCGGACTGGGAAATTCGGGAAATGCGCCGCCAACTCTGGAGAGCCCCAGAATTACTCAGGTTATCGAACCCACCGCCTCGAGGCACCCAAAAAGGAGACGTCTACTCTTTTGGCCTGGTCCTTTATGAAGTGGTGTCGAGAACAGGGCCCTGGAGCCGGACCACCTTGAGCGACAAAGGTCCTTTTTCAAGACCATTTCTATCTATATATAATAAATAGGTCACATGGCTGACTCAGATACTTTCTTTTTAAGCTATTTTTAAATGTAACCCACTTTTTGACCAAATGCGAAAATGTCTCTCTTATCATGTCTCCAAAATCCTTTTTAAAGGATATCAATACATTATTTGAAAATTTCAAAATGAAATATTTGCAAGGAAATTTATTTATAGAAACAGACAATAGCCCCCCTCGGCCAGATAGCAGTTCTGTTATGGAATAAATCAACAACAAACAAATTTATCATCCCTTTTTATAGATAATGAGTCCTAGCTAGTTATCAATTTTTCTTCGAAAAGACACATAGATAACATAGGGCAGTGAGAAGGCTACTCTCTCAAGAATGGATAAAATTTCGTTAATAAGTCAGTATTTTATAGATCGCGTTGCATAAATTCGTTGATTGTTGGTTACCTGAAGATGGACAACCGAAATGACCAATTCACTAATTTCGATTAATTGCTCCAGGGCGGTCCGTGCAAGCTCAATTGTTAATCTCTTGGGAAGATTTAACAACTATGCATGCGTGGACGCTCTGGAGCAATTAATCGAAATTAGTGAATTGGTCATTTGGGTTGCCTTCAGCAAAACGAACGAATTTATGCACCCATGGTATCTTTTAGCATTTTAAATATTTCCATTATTATTTCCTATAAATGTTATCTATTTATTTTTATTTATATTCCAAATGGTTTAAAAAAAATTATTTTATTCGCCTGGGTCCATTTGGCTTTTAAAGTTTAAATATAGTCATTGTTTTTAAAAGAGAATTTTTCAAAATTTAAAAATTATTCTTATCAATCATCAAAAATTTTATTTTTCAAAAAATTCCAAATAGTTTAATCTCTCATTCACGAAATGGTCTTTTTTTTTACTAAACCAACATTTTTTAATCTTAAATTTTATCATATTAATGTAAATTACTAATGTTATAAAAACTTTGTTAAACAAATTAATTTGGCTTAGGACGAGGATTATAACAACCGTCTCGGGGATCCTTAATTAATTTACATAGTGTGTGAGATAAAATTAAATTTTTATTGATTCCTACTTCATTCTTCATTTGTTTACTTGAATTAATTAACAGTTTGATCGAGGGCCTTGGCTCTGGACACACACACACACACAATCTAATAATAATGTTCAGGCAAAATCTTTTACTTTCATTTTGGGAGGTTGTTGTTATTAACTTATAAATATTTAACTTGATAATTGAGCTGAAAAATAAATAAAAATTAAACCCATTAGAGAACCCACGCGTTCTTTAAAATAAGAAGCCTCTCCCTCAGAGTAAAGAGTACTCAAATTTAGTCCTTTCATATTGTTTTTAAATATAAAATTTTTAATGAATAATAGAAATAATTTAAAAATTTTGAAAAATTCTCTTTTAAAAAATAAATTATTAGAGAATTGATTTTTGGGTTTAAAGGACAAATAAAAAGCTGAATTTTGGACAAAAGTATTTAATGTCAGTTGATTAATCTCCGATATTTTGGAGGTTATTTCCAACGCTTTAGGTTCTCTTAAACCAACAACGGCAAATCTCTCTGCCCCAATATATTATTACAATTTTTATAAATTGTTTTTCTATTGGGGAAAAGCGGGTCTTGCAATTCCCGCAAAACGCACAATTTTGTTTTTTTTGAAAATTTTTAGATTTTGAAGAAAATAATTTTAAAAGATACTATAAAGAATCTTGTTACATCCAAAAAAAAAAATATATGTGCGGTGAACTTCAAAGGGGACTAACTTAGCTGACGAAAATAAAATTTTATTAAATTATTGTGATATTAAAATCAATAAAAAATAACAAACAACCAATTATTCTTTCCTTAACCCATAGTTATTTGCCTCTCCAAGCGTTTAAGAAGTAAATAAATAGGATTAATTAAATTAAAAGTAAAAATCATTTAAGTTCATGACCTTTTGAAAATAATTGGATCATTTGGTTCCGACCAAGATAGGTCCATTGTTTCTTTGCCTGCACTTGAGAGATGAGAGCATCGTTGAAATGTGCAAGATTTTCTCTTTTCCTTCAATGGTCAAACGAACTATGAATATATATGTGGCATTATTAGGGTGAGGTAAGCAACAACATCAATTGTCAATAAAAAAATTAATAAATTTTTTTTCACTCTAATATAAAAAATTTTTATTTTAGCCCACTGATGAAGGAGAGTTGGAAATAACCTCCGAAATATCCGGAATTAATCACCTGTCAATAAATATACTTCTGTCCAAAATTTAACTTTTTATGTAGGGGTTCGGAGAAAAAGAAAACCAGCCGTTTTACACCAAATATTTGTTGAATAAAATGGTGTATAGTGACCTGAGAAAAGCGGCTGGTTTTCTTTTTCTCCGAACCCCTACACACAAGTTGATCTGCCCAGTTATATAAACATTTAACTTTTTATTTCATACATATTTATTTGGCATCCCTTCACATAATAATTTGATTGTTTTTCTAAAACACTAGAGGTGTGTTCAGTATATAAGAAAGTCTGGTATCCGAGATCTTTTTCAAAATTGGGATTTCAAAAGATCTCTACGAATTGGGTTCAAAAAAGCAGTTTTGACAATTTCACTTGTGTGTAGGACTCTAGGGTGCTTGCGGCCAAACTCGATGGATCGAAGCCAACTGATTAGCGAAGACTTTATTTTAGAACGTCAAAAATATTAACAAAATGTTATCAATTTTTTTTAAAATTTTGCTAACTTGGACTTTACTGGACTAAATTTGCCATCTTTAAGGCCCATAATCAGAAAAACTGCAAAGGAGAATTTTACTATCCTTTTTTTTATTTAATATTTTTTGAATCTTACCTGTTTAATTAAGAAAACTAAGATATTTGAAGTAGGCACCTAAGTAATTCTATATAAAAAACAGTAGCTTAACAAATATGCTGAGGACCTGTCTGTGTTTTGGACCCCCCAAAAAAAATAAATAACAAGAAAGATAAATAAAATAAATATTAGGTCATATATCGAACGGGGGCCTCTCTTGCCTAGAGGCTCAGCCACGCTGCTGGCCCTATTGTTACGCCACTGATAAAAAAAAAGCTTACTAAAATTACTAATTATCATTAAAGTTTTACCAATTGCTAGAATTTTTTGACCTTTTTTAAGAGGATTTTCCAAAATGGAGACAACCTAGAGATGGAGGCTTCCCTCCTTGGCTACACCTCTGATTGAAACACACACACAAAGAAATTTACTTCTCTGGACTCAATTTTTGGAGAACGATTAATGTTTAAAAAAAAATCATGTTTACTAAACTTTCTTATTCCCTTGACTTGAACACTTCGTTGTTATAGGAAAGTAAAATAGATCCAATTTTGGGTTGGGAAAAATTTGAAACTGATTTGAGGGATTTAAAAAACTTTTAGAATTTGAATACGTCCTTTAATTGCAAATATTTTTAGGCAATTAAATTAAAATGATTTTTGATATGAAGATATTACAATAATTTCAATATTGATTGTGTCGATTTCATTTATTCTTCTCACGCTTTTATTATCTCTTTAAAGAAAAAACTGCAGAATAATCTTTTATAATTGCAGAGATTGTGGCTCAAGTGCGCATGGGAGGCGCCGATCCTCTGAGACCTGAGATGCAGGGCTTAGGAGCTGCTGAGTATGTGGTCCGTTGTATGCAGAGTTGCTGGCACGAGGACCCCGACCAGAGACCAGACATCCGCTATGTGCGGGTCAAGCTCAAGGAAATGCACCAGGGCCTGTAAGTGGAACGCCACACTCATTTGGGAATTTGCTAGCAAAAAAATATCATCGTAGTGACTCTAGAGATTTTTTATTCCGAGTTCTGTTAAGTTTCTTTTAAAGGAAGAATTTTAAGACGATGCATGTGTACTTCCCAAACTATTCAGTTATGCTATTAAAAGACAGCGTATAAATATTAAATTTACAGTCTTTTATTATAAAACTAATTTTCAAACAACGTTTCTTAACAAATTTGCAACTTTTTCAAGACCTTCAATTTTTACAATAAATGATTTATTGCAAAAAGAAAAAAATATGTTCAAAAATTCAAAAAATATAATTTCAATTCAATTTAAATTAGAGAACTAAGGTAGATATTTGAAGTAGTTTCTTAAAAAAAATGTCAATTTAAGAAATTCTATATAAAATAAAGCGGAAGTGGCCTCCACCTTGATTTTCTCGTATACACATATATAGGTGAGTTACCAAGATTTTTGGAAAATCATTTCGACAAAGTAGCACTTCTGGTTTTAGCCGTGTTCTCTGATAATGATATAATGTACCTATATAACATTTGACTCGTCTCTATACAATCATATTTGAGTTATCACGATTTTTAGAAGAAAGCTTCAGGTAAAGTAGTACTGCCGGTTGCTAGAAATAGCCCAAAGTTGATAAGAGATCAATGATTTTGCATGTGTTATCAAATTTTTCCAATTCGCAACGACGCTCTTTAAATTTTTTTTTTTCTGTTTTTGATCCTATTTTTTTTTTCATTTTGCGGTGACTATTTTGCAATGAGCCATTTGGTGTAAATAATTGAAGGTCTTGAAGAAGTTTGTTATGAAAAGTTGTCTTAAAATTATTCTTGTTATACAAAGTTGTAAATTTAATATTGGATTTTTTCGAAGAATTTTATTCTAAATAAGAGACTTTTATAGCAGATTTCATAAAGACACTAATAATACTAATATAAACACTTATTTCTATTTAGGGACGAATAAATTTAAAAATTCTCCTTTTAATGGATAAATTAATACCATTTTATTTTCTGCAAATCAGATGCTGTCATTAGATAACTATTACACTCAGAGATCGCCTAAGATTTAGGTTCATTTGAAGGAAAAGATTAAAATTTTACATATTGTCAAAATTTTTAAATTTTTAAAACTTTTAATAGAAAAATAGACCTTATTTTACGAAATTTTACTAACTCAAAGCGACTCAGGCGCCTTCCCTCATCTTTCGCCTTAGCTATGCCGCTTGGATTAAATTTCGAATCCTGATTTTCAGCCCAATTAACAATTATTCATCCTCATCAGGAGGAGACAAATAGGAAGTAAATTCCAAGAAGTTTTTCGCCCCCCTTTCTCTCTAGTAGACAACAATCCTTTCATTTGATGAACGAGTAACTTTACTTAAAAAAAAAAATTTCATTTTGATTCGTTCTTCATCATTTTTGTATAAAATTTGTCTTGCAATGTTCCTCTTGCTTTTTCACTTTTTTCTAAGTAATAATCCGTTCAGCTCTTCAGTATTTCAAAAAAAAATTCCCTTTGAATAGGGGTTCCATTTTTTCTAATTTCACTCAATCGGATTTGTACAATATTTATCAAACATTGGATGTATTAATACAAAAAACAAAATAAGTTAAATGTTAAATTTAGAACGAGTTAGTTCATCGTCTCTTTCAAAGATCCGTTCAATTCTTCTTCCTCTAATCTTAAGTGATTCAGGTTAAAAAGTAAATTTAAATTTTTTTTATTGGTGTTTATTTTTATAGGAAACCCAATATATTTGATAACATGTTGGCCATAATGGAAAAGTATGCATCAAATCTTGAAGGCCTTGTCCAAGAAAGAACGATGCAACTTAGCGAGGAAAAGAAAAAAACCGACGCCCTCCTCTATCGGATGCTCCCAAAGTAATGCTGCCTGTTCTCATTTTGCGGTATTATTTATCACTTTTTTATTTTTATTTATTTATTTGTTATTATTTTTTTTAAGTTTGGAAATCTGATTTCTCCTATTCCGTTTATGTTTCCTTACTATTTTTTATTTATTCGTGCCACTTTTTTATTTTTTAATTAACTTCTCCGTTTGGAGAATGCGTTATTTTGGCAATTTTTTTCAGGTCTGTTGCTGAAGCCCTGAAGCGTGGAGCTCGGGTTGAAGCCGAGGCTTTCGAGTGCGTCACAATCTACTTTAGTGATATTGTAGGTTTTACTCAATTGTCAGCAGAATCTACACCGATGCAAGTAGTCGAATTGCTCAACGATCTCTACACATGTTTTGACTCCATCATATCTCACTATGATGTCTACAAGGTAGTCAGTTGTTATATATTTTGAAAATTAAGAGCAATTTTAGTTCTTGGTATTTTTTGTTTTGGGGAAGGGGGAAGGTGTCATGACTCGAATATTATTAAAGATGTTTTTTTTCTACCAGTTGATTAAATCAGAATTTTTATTAATTTGTTTTATTATCATCATTACCTAAGTCTAGATATTTATCTATTAAACAAGTCATTAGAATTTTTTTGTTCATTGTAGATATAATAATAAATTAGAAGTCCCAACTGATTTAAATAAATATGCCTGGATTATTTGTATCGTAATCTTGTTTATTATATTTCGTTTAAAAATCTATTTGGTCTCAAAGAGGCCGAAAAGACTTTAAAAAAAAAAAAAGAAGTCTGAAAAATATTTAGATAATATAACTACTATATTACTCTTTTTATTCTAAACATATAGAACATCAGTATAAAACAAAATGAAAAATATAGATAAATCGAGATAATGTGCTCTCTTTCATTCTGGCCTAAATGTTCGAATTTTAATTCCTATTGAAAAAAAAGTATTTAAAAAAATACATTGTATTCATATTAATATATTTGAAAGATTAAAATTTTCCATTCACTAAAAAATTTAATTTTGCTCAGGGCTTTAGCTCATTCCGATTCAAAGAACAATATTGAAAAGAGTCCTCTTATGATATATCGGTACTTTGAAGTGACTGATTAATTCATAATTTTCATTTTAAGATCCGTAATTGGATGATTTTTCAAACAAAATCAATTCAATATTTCACTATCTTTAAGAGATATAAACAATTTACAGAAGTGTATCGTATGAGAAATGAAAATTTTATCTTAATTCCTCTATAAATAAAAGACATTTTGGCATTAGAAATTAAATACAAAAATTATTAATATAGTAATACCTCTGAAGTCGAACAAATCGCAAGTCGATCGAAAAATTCGCGTGATTTTCGCCCCGGAAGCCGAACAAGCGATCGGAAGTCGAACCAAGCCGAGTGGAAAGCGCGCCAAATCGAGCGTTGGCAGTCACGCGCCGTCCGTTCTGGTCTCACATGAACTTACGCAGCGTTATACGCTATTTCATTTTCCTGTGTATTTGGTTAATTTGCTCTCTAAACCGTTAAAAATTGGTCCTAAGAAGAATGTTAGCGATAGTGGGCGAGTGAAAAGGAAGAATGTTAGAACAACGATCGAACTGAAGAAGGAAATCATTGCAAAATTTGACAGTTTTGGATCTTGCTACTCATTACGGCATACGATATCAACGTTTTTGAAGAAGAAAGAAGAGCTCAAAGGGGTAATCTCATTGACGAAGTTTTCTTATGTTAAAATGACTTCTCTCATGTTTTCATTTTTAATTACACTGTTATTTTACTGTACAAATTTTATTTGCAATTTAACTTTATGAGTTAGTGTCTGTGTAACAACTACGTACATTACTTATATATACCTTTACTCTACCTATCGAGTGGGGCTTCGAACACATTAAATGGGTTTCCATTATTTCTTATGGGGGAAATTCGTTCGGAAGTCGACCACTTTTCTGGAACGGATTATGTTCGGCTTCTGAGATATTACTGTATACAATCGTTATTTGTATTATCGTATATTAATAACATTTTTGATTATTAACTACTTAAATAAACCACGATTAATGCTAAAATGTCTTTTGTTTATAATAACAATAATTGTGCAAGTCTAAATGACCTAATTTATAATCCTCGACTAGCCGAGTTACCCGATCTAGTACTAGCGTTTTTTCTAACACTCATTGCCAGTCTTTCTTGTTCCCTGAAGTGTCAGTCAGCCTGAACATCATTATTTGCAATGCCAACCCCAAATTATAGAAATTATAAGAAGCATTATTTCCGTCATGTTTGAGATTTACATATTCTAAGAGACCAAAAAAATTATTCACATCTGAATATTAGAAGACTTAAATGGCTTTCATGGTAAGAGCGAAGAGGGGGAGTGGGGAAAAATTTTTTGAGGTGCGACACTTCCTTTGGATCTTTGATATTATTTTATATTCTATTTTTTTTATACTTGTAACAATAACAACAAATAATATAATTTTTATTGTAAAAAAGTTCAATATTTATAAAATTAGCCGCTTCAAAGAAAAAATTGCCCCCTCCCTTTCAATAAAAAATGGAGCCTCATTATATGATATATCATATTCTTAAGATAAATTCGTACATTTTTATTCTTATTTTTACTTATTGTATAAAGATTTGCCCTTTTGAAATGATTCCCAAGTTAAAAATAACGGAATGAACAAAATGGATAGCTATCAATTTTTTTTGTGTTTAATGTAATAACCGATTCGAGATATGAAACCAGTTTGATTATTTTTTAGGTGGAAACGATCGGCGATGCTTATATGGTCGCCTCTGGGCTTCCTGAACGAAATGGCGATCTGCATGCGGGCGAAATCGCCTCGATGGCGTTACATCTCCTCAGTCGTATCAAAAGATTTGAGATCCGCCATCGACCCGGGGAATCGCTACGTCTTCGGGTCGGGATTCACTCGGGACAGTGCGTTGCGGGGGTAGTCGGCCTCAAAATGCCCAGGTGCACACATTTTAAATTTATGATCATTTAAATCACTATCATTGTTATTTGGGTCAGATAGGGGGTTTCCACTTTCTCGCCAGGAGGAAATTGTTGCAAATTTAATCCTTTCGGAAATCCCCCTTTTGTGTTTTTTATTTTATTTCTAGTTTTATTTAAAAAAAAAAAAAAAAAGAATGCCACCTGATTTGCTTAAAATCCGAAACCAGGTAGCTAGGCAAGATTAATCTTTTAATTATGGAAGAGAGTAAAATATATAAAAGTTTTTTCAAACAAATGTTGTTCCAAATAATGAATAGGATAATTTTGTATATGTACTTTAACAAACTTCCAACAAATTCTTTTCTTTGTTAGTTTTGAGTAACATTGAAAAATTGACTTTTTTTTAAAGAGATCTCTGCAAAAAGATAAAAATTTTAGGTTCAATTATTCTGGGAAAAGAAACGGATATGAGGATAAATTTTTGACAAAAAAATAATTCCTACAAAGAAAAGGAAGGACATTTATAATTGTATTATTCCCCGGCAAAGGCCTACCTAAGGTGAAGGTGTTCAGTCCATTACAAGTTTATACCATTTGTGGAAATTTGAAAAAATCCCCCCCCCCCCCCCCTCCTAGTTCAAAAATTTTTCTGACTGCATGCTTGTCCTTGGACAATTGGTGCTTTTGTGATTAGGTATTGCCTGTTCGGAGATACCGTGAATACAGCCTCTAGGATGGAGTCATGCGGCGAGGCTTTGCGCATTCATATCTCAGATGCCACCCGGAGGTTGTTGGACCGTTTGGGGGGATATCGTTGCGAAGCGAGGGGACCAACCCCAATCAAAGGCAAAGGGGTCATGAGGACTCATTGGCTCCTGGGAGAGGATCATCCGCCTCCAAGACATAGAAGGGTGAGGAGACCAACCGCCGCCTCTTCTCTCACATGCCTTGCAGATCAACGTAAGTTTAAAGGAAATGACTAGTCGCTTGATCTCAAATATGGCATGATCAAACATGTTTTAGATGATTTCTATCCACATAAGAAAAAGATATTTCTTTTAGGGATGAACGGCCTAGAAACACCAGATTTGCTTCGACGACCCGCTGCATCTGATCTTTTACGTCAGCTGCATATGCGTGCTGTTTTGGCCTACTCAACAACGACAGCACCAAATCGAGCACCAAGATCAGCTCCAACCATCACATTTTGTCAGCCCTCTTATAGCGGAACAGAGGGGCTCTCAATTTCTGGAGGGATATCTAAAGTCGCCCTAGTCCAAGAAACTGATACTAATAATCTGCCAGCATAAGATTTCCTATTCTGTATAATTTTTATTTTGCAGGCTAAAAATGGATAAAACGGTTTTAATTATGGAAACTATAAAATTTTAGAACAGGGGCGAAGCTGAAGGGAGAGATGAGAATATATGGACACGAAAAATTCACTCCAAGCGATGCCCTATTTTATCTTTTAGTTATTGCTTTATGTTCTGAAATTATAAATCGAAATAGCCATTTTTCAATGTGTTCAAACTTTTCGATTATGACCCTTCAAAAAGAGGAATAATAAGAATTTTTCTCAAAATCTTAGACAAACTCGGCTTCTTTATGTCCTCATGGTAATCGTACACGCCGTATATATTATACCATATTAATACCTTGATTAAGATTTTTTTACTCTTTAATTTAACTTCATTTCTGGGATCTCGGCGAACAACAGTGGTGAGCATTATTGTCAGACGGTGTTCGCAGTCGAGGTGTTTTTTGTGAAAATCTGGCAATGTTGGTGGTTATCATACTGACGACTTTCCTCTGAGAAGTCGAAGAACTGCCCTCCCTCCGCCCACCGCTCCACAGCTCAACATGCTGACAACTGGAGTTATATTAAATAGAGTATAAATATTAATTTAATTTAATTTAATTTACCAAATAAGCATGACCATCGAGACCATGGGTTTACAGACTCCTTTCTCGACGATCCTAAAACCAAAAAATGAAACTTTTGCTCATAACATAAATAATTTTAGAAATTAAATTAAATTTAATAAAATACATCTATTATATTAACATCTCCAAAAAAAAGCTCAAATACCAATTTTCTTTAGAAAAAAAAAAATTACAAGGGATAAATAGGCCTATATTTAAATCTGTCCATATATTTTTTAATATATTTAAAATATTTTATATACAAAGAATTTTGAATTCTTAAACAGAGAAATTATTAACAAAGTAATTATTTAAAAAATTTTATTTTGTCTAATAATAAGAAACTTTCACTTTTAAAGCATATATAAAATTTTAAATATTTTCTCAAAAACTTTCAAGTAATAGTTTTATCACTTTACATCGAAAAGTGCCGGGAATGTCGGTTTTCACCTATTAATATATTTTTTCGACGACGGAAATTTTATCTGACCTTTTTTGCAAATATTTATGATATGCCAGTGCTGCTGGCTCTATTAATATTTAATTTTTCATAATTCTTTGTATTATATGGCGAGAAACAACAAAAAATTTAAATAACAAAATAATCCGAAGTCAGTCAGCATTTTACGGTAAAGATGTATTATTTTTTTATTTATTTATTTATTTTTCTTGGTATAAAATTAAACATTCCTAAATAATCCTGAGCTAAGAAATAATAAAAGCCTCGCTCGTAAAAGTGACATAACTACACCAAGTTGTCCAAGAAACTTCTAAGGGCACTATCATAGGCTACAAAGATTTTTTTCTACAAATAAGGCCATAAGGTGCCTCCACTTTCAGGTACAGAGGTGTCGTTTCTGCATTTCCAAAAGTTACCCACCTAATCATAATATAATAACGAATAATAGCCATGATGGGCGCATAGTTGAGGTACTGACTCAGAATTTTTTTTCACTTAAATTTTCTTTACACACTCTAAAGATCACCTCTTGGAAATTGTATATTTGATAATATATGTGAATTTATAGGCCTACTATTATTATCATTTTTTACAGGAACAAAACTTTTAATGAACATATATACTGTTTAATAAACATATTCACATATGTACTGTATATATATATTAGATATTTATTGTATATACATATACATATATATAAGTGCATGTGTCTATCTTTTGAAAAATCTATATACTCTTTCTAAATATTAAAAATTTCCTAAAACAACAAAAATGTTTATATGAGATTTTAGTTGTTGAAAAAAAATATTTTAATGTAATATAATTTATAAAAAGAAATGTTATCATGATGACTAAAAATCCTAATAAAGTTGTAATATTAATTATTAAAATTTATTTATAGATGAAAAATGGATGATTGCCTCCCCTATTATTAAACTGAAAAAATAAAGAGAACCAGAAAATTTATTAAATATTTGAAAAATTTTTTGGAAAATAAACAAAAAGAGGAGTCATTAAATTGGATGGATTTAATTTCAGGGACGGTTTTCCATACACTTTTACGCATCATGAATTGGGCCTTTTTTGGGGGGGGGGGGGGGGGGTTTTTTCTACTTTTTTTTTCCCGACTCGGGTAGG
>JAAAKE020135281.1:0-13962 GCA_010014785.2 Anisolabis maritima | reverse complement strand
TTATTCATTATACGAAAACTGTCTTTCATGTTCCCCAAAAAAAACGAAATGACTTTCCGAACAACCCAATATATATGTATATATTTCAAATATATAAACAGTTCTGTTATGTATATATATATATATATATGAAATGTCGACAACTTTTTAACAGTAAGATTTTTTTTTTAATTTAGCTGTCTCTTCATTTGACTGCCTTCAACCTCCCTTCATATTTTTTATATTAATAATATATTGTATATATATATAAAGCATTCAAATGAAAGACAGCAAAATTTAAAAAAAATCTTACTGTTAAAAAGTTGTCGACGTTTCAACCGACTCTTCCTCAGTTAAGCCTATAAATATCGATATCTAGACATTTTCTTGGCCTTTCCCAGTAAGATATGCTTACTTAAACAAGCGTCCCTTAGGGATGGTTTGTCTCTTGCTTATTTATCTCACTATTTATAAATAAATAAAAGAAGGCAAAAGTTGGAAAGTCGACAACTTTATATATTTAAAGTAAGATTTTTAAACTTTTTTTTGCTATCATTTCAAATATTCTTACTTACTCCTACTTAATAAAATTATAATATAAAATATATTATTAATAGCAATTGGTAATTTCTATGCTAATAGAATCAAAATTATACATTTTTATAAACATAACCCAAAATTAATGACATCTATGCAAAAATTGTATCTTCTTTTTTAGACTTGCTGAAAGGGAATTGGAATGCGAATACGACATATTTCCACTTCAAAGTAATTGTAATTGCATACTATCCATATAAATCACAGCAAGCCTTTTATTTTAATATGATTTCAATTATTTATAAAAATTAATTAATTTTATTTATTTATTTATTGAATTTAACATTACAAAAAAAAATTCCATTTTTTGCCTTTAAAAAAATTAAGAGTTAAAAGGTTAAAAAGGGAATGGGAACAAATTGGTGGATTTTCTTGAAAATAAGCAGAACTGCCCGACAAGGGACTCAAAACTTTTGTTGTTGTACATTCTGAAGTTATCTCAGTAAATAAATTGAATTCTAAACTAACATTATTCTGTTATTAAACTTTCAGTACCCTAGAATATATTAACAACATTTTTTATATGTTCTGTTTAAACATTAAATTTATTTTAATTCATACTTATTATTAATAAGAAAATACAATGTTAAAGCGAATATTTATTTATATAAGGTACAATCTTTTAAATATATTTACATTTTTCAAACTTAAGTATTAACATAGGGAATGAAAAATCTATGACGTATCAACGATCTTTGAATAAATAGAAAAAAAAAGGCGGGGAAAATTAATTTTCAAATTTAATTAATTTTTCATTTCATTTGGGCCGTATACCAGTTTATTTACCCGAGGTACTTTCGTGTACAGAGACACTCACCTCAAACCCAGCCGACCTCTACTCGAAACCATCTATCGGCTTCCCGTGAATTTACTTTATTTCCTAACTCTAATTCTTCCTCTTATATATTCATTTCTAGCTAGCTAATTACTCCTATATCTAATACGCCTTCAATCAATTTAAGGTATGCTAGGGAGTATGTCCTAGTCCCTTAACACCAGCGTGTAGCCTACTCCTTGTGAAGAGTGCATCATTGAGAGGGAATCCTTCTTTAAGTACCTTCCATAGGACTGGATTTCACAGCAAATCCCTTTTCTCGTACAGTTGCCTGAGGGCTCTATTGTGGTGGGAACCAATGTTCCAGGGCATACTTGAGGATTTGTTTATATTAAATATTTTTATTTAATGAAAAAATCCCTCCTGCCCGGGATGCAAACACCGATCTCCTGTGCAGAACGGCGACACCCTACCGATTGGTTCACAGAGCCCTTAAATTTAATTAATATAAAAATAAAATGAACCTGTTAATTAAGTAAAACTGAAATTCCTTATAAAATTCAACTAAATATTATTAATTAATTAGCTTCTAGTTGAAATGGATTCAGGGATGCAGAAGGTAAGTTAGTTAAGGGCAAATAGGAATGTACTCATCGGTTGAAGTGGTGGGAGTGAAAGGAGGGGGGAGAGGGGAACCCTTTTCAAACTTGCTATCCATTCCCGTTTGGTCTATTAATTAGAACTTTGGCTTTCTAAGATCTTCCAAAGAGCCTAATTGCCTTGCCTCAATTAACTTGATTATTATTACAACAAACTTTACAAAATAAAAAATTTGATATACTTAGCAACCTAATGAAAAAATAATTTTTTTTAACAAAAAGGAATCGACGATGCGGACTTAGTAAAAAAATGGGTCCCGATAGAGCCCACTAATCTCGAACTAAAGTGGAACATTTGCGTCCAGACTTTATCTATGCCGCCCTGCCGACAGAGATAGCGCTGAAGGGTTAACTTTGTCCCTTTCCGGATAATATGCACATGCGCAAAATAATTTACCAATAATAAAGAACTACTCTAAAATAGTTTTATAGATATTTTGGCTTTATTGAAATGAGACCATCCTCAGTATAATAAGAGTTCGAAAAGCTAAGCAAATAATGTATAATTCATAAAAAGAATGTAATTATTTGTAAAAGAGGCATTGGCATGCATTAAAAATTTTTTAAAGGCCATATGGATTTTATAAATAAAACAATTATAAATATATTCTAGTTACGATACGTATTATACAAGCATATTTATTTACATCAATTGATAATAACCAATTGATTAAAATAAATTTTCATTGGACATCCGAATCCAAAACCCTTGACTTTTTAAGTTATCAATATTGATTGTCAATACCTTTGACCTCTCAGCCAATATATTAATTTATATTATTTTTTTTTTTTTTTTTTTATTTTAATGCAGAGCACTGTCCTTTTTGAAAATATATTATTTTTGTGAATTATATGCTCTTTTATTACACTGAAGATGGATCCTTTAAAGGTAACCAAAATATCTGTACTAAATAGATTTTGAACTTTGAGTTTTTGGTAGAAATCCCTTTTGAGAAGTTTCAAAATAATTATGTACAATCTGAATAAGAAATTTTTATATCCAAATCTATGAATCAACTGAATAATTTAAAAAATTTAAACTTTTAAGCATGAATGTAGTTTGAGATGATCGTTGAGTACTTTATCGGCGTGGTTTCGTTGAAGAATCCAATTTGGAATAGAATTTATTTATATTAATGAGATATAGGAAAATATAAAAGAAAAAATATTTATTTTAAATTAAAAAAAAAAAACTCAGACTTTATATTTAATATTTAGTTTGATTTATAAAAAAATAAAAATTTTATGCGAACCAATAAAAAGGGCCAAAAAATTCCTTTTACGATAAATTTCATCAAAATTTATAGGAATTTTTGATTATATATAAATATATATTCATTTTATTTTAACAATATTTTTACATCAAAATAAATAGGTTTCGAGTGTCATCGAAATTTATTGATTCGTTTGACATAAAAATGGCTAAGAGGGGAGGGAGTCAGACCTTTTAACAAAAAAAAAAAAAAAATTTCCAGTCGTGGGGAAACGAACCAAGCGTTTGATTTGAAATCTGATCGAATCTAAAACATTAAAGAGGTCGGAAATAAAATCCTATGTTTTCTTGTTTTTACGAGTTATCTAGATTGTGATTGGTCAAAAAAAAATGGACATGTGTATCAAGTCACTCAAATTGGCTTCTCCGGAGCGTGTAGGGCGCAGGATGGGGGGTTATTATTAAATTCAGTGAGAGATAAAACCCCAAACAACTTAAGAGGTTTGTACAATTAGCAATATGAAAGATAGTTAAATTTCTTTACTTAATTTTATTTAAAAGCATCTCGCCACTTAAGAACATCCTCTAAACTCTCTTTTAATAGAGCTTAATCAAATACTATACACGTATCTTCTTACTTCCTCTTACTTATATTGTATGAAATATATAGAAGGAAAGTAGTGCGATCATAAAAAAATTCGATTTTGAGAAATACACGTTTTTAAACCAAAAGGGGCCTAGGTCGAAAAACATATTTATTATAGATCAATTTTTTTTTTCTCTTGTCATTAATCTGTGCATTTAAAATCTTCCTTGGAATAGGTTTTAAGAGTTTGGACGTTATTTTAGAACTCTTGATACAAAATTGTTTCATTTAATTAAAAAGAATCTTAAAAATCTTAAATTATCCAGATAATAAATTATTCTATTATCTTTATCTAGATTAAAGAATCTCACAATAGTTTGATTTGGAATTTCTCAAATTTGAGAAAAAACTATTTTCATTTTTACTTTCCCTCACTATTATATTATATAATAGTAAGTGGAAAGTATTATGATCATGAAAAATTTAACCCTTTTATTTTTTTATATTATTATATTTTATATTTATTTTAAAAAATATTTTTACGTTTCAATTAAAAATGATCCCAAAAATGCAAAAAATCTTAATGTGGATATATAGATTTGTAGCTTTTGTTTTATATCTCTGGAACTATTCATCGGAAAAGAATGAAAATTAACTACTTTCTAGCCCTAAGATGCCTAAGAGAATATTAAAATTTGAAGGGAAAAGACCTCTCAATATTTATCGCACACCACGATTTTCTCAGCTGAGCCAAATCTTTTGAATTTCTGTGATAATAATTAAGATTTTTCTCTTCAGCCCTGAACCAATTTTTATAAAAATCAATTAGATGGGAGCGGATTTATTCCAAAAAAAACTTTCTCCGAGTTTCTTACGTGAATCCGCGAAAAAAAATTGTACTAATAAAAATAGAAATATATAATTCTTTTTTTGTTTAGTTAGTTTATAAATTTATTGTTTTTAATAATTAATAAATTATATATTCCTATATTGAAAATATAATTAAACTAAATAATAAAATACTTGTTTAATTACTTATTACTCCCTTAGACGCGTTTTTCTAATAAAATATATTTATATTTATATTTTCTTTTGAAAACTTGAGGTAAGTGAATATAAAGTATTTCACTATTTATAAAGTGCAGTGTATAAAATTTTGAACTTTTGTATGTTTGTATTCTTCATAAAAAATTAAAGGTGTTACGTGTCTCTTAAAAAGATTGAAAATTATATTTTCTAATTATAATTTAAATAAATATTAAAATTGATTGCTTTTCTGAAAAAGTAAAACTATAAGCCTAAATGTTTTATTTATTTATTAAAATTGGAATGATCTAATTTCGAAATTTAGTATACTTTACTAGAATTTTTTTCATCTCACTTATAGAGTGTAAGTGAATTTCGATTTAAAATAATGAGAAACAATTGATTTTTCTTTAAAGGGAAAGAGTGTCTGGAGAGAATAGCTGTGCAATTCACATCAGGCGCCATTTATTTATTTATTTATTTTTTTCTTTCCTCAATAAAAGATTGACCTTTTCTGTATTTAAGGAGTGTTTCTCTTCTGTTTTCGAAACATCCTTTTCTTTAAATTAATCAACATTTTTTTTTTTAAATGATTGGAGTTTATTTATGGATAAATAATATATTGAATAAAAAATTCTAAAACAATTTATTAATATATTTGAAAACGTGTTCAATTTTATAATTCCGTTTACTCTTCTGAATATTTATTTGATTCTAATAAATTTTCATGAAAGAATAAAAAAACAGTCTATATTAAAATTTTGGATGTTAATAAGAAGTGTTTTGATTATAAATTATTAATTCAACATTTAAAAAGTATTTAAATGTTAAATTTCAAAAGAATAAATTTTTTTATAATTCTCTCAGATGGTAGATGGTGATCACTAGTCAAATTACCTATTATAGATTTATTTATTATGTCGTAGATATAATTTTTAATGATTAAATTTCCTTAAATAAATAATAATAGAACATTAGAGAATAATTTTAATAATCGAGTAAATAAAATAATAAATAATTTATTTTGAGGTTATGTTCTTACATTTCGTGCATGAAATAAATAAAAGCACACGAATTCAATTTGACGGAGATAAGATAAATAATAGATTAGATAGAAATTATATACAATAATGGAAAGATTAATTTACAAATGTTGATTAATCGGAAAGGAATGGGTTTGGAATTGATGACGTCATCAATTCGATTTAATTAATTGTTTCGTTTGTTGTTTGGTGAATTATTACGTACAGTCCAAACGTGTTTGCGTGACAGACTCGGTGATAAACTATCAATGATTAAACGTCTTTTTTTGCTTTTTTTTTTTATATCAAATCCATAGAGAGTATATTTCACAACAACGAAATTTTTAATTTTATAATCACGTAAAGGGACACATAAATTAGAGATTACATTTTTGAATTTTCTATTAAATTTAATGTTTTATCAATTTAATAATTAAAATCTTGGAATGGCTGAGTTTATTTATATAAATCTCATTTATTTAAATCAGAAGTCGGCAATCTTTTTGTTTTTAGCTGCGTGCCAAAATCAATCAAAATGTTTATATTAATAAGACGTTTTGGGTCAATGATGTTTTCATTTTTTATATATTATACTTTTTTTCAGAATTCAAGTGGGTCACTTGATGACCGGGTCATAGGTTGTTGAGGCCTGATTTAAATAATATTATTAAAATTTTATAAAATATAAATAATAGAGGAAGTAGTGAGAGTGTCTGTAATTTTTGAATATGTATATCAATTATTACCATTAGTTCGTTTTGTTAAAAGAAACTCAAATGGTGATCTAATTTCTATTTTTGATTAAATGCTCCAGAGATATGGGACCATGCATGCGCAGTTGTTAGAAATTAAAATCCTCTAGAGAGGAATCTGGAGCAATTGAAAAATTTATTAGTGAGTTGGTCATTTGGGTTGCCTACCTGCCAGCAAGCAAAAACAAAGGAATTTATGCAATTTATGCATGGTACAATGTTTCCCTTACTGATGATCAACAAAAAAAATTTTGAAGAACGCCTATAAATAGTTAACCAAAAATCTTTTATGTTTTACTGGTGAAAATAAATTGCAGGCACATTCTATTAAAAATTATGTGAAATTTCATTTAATTAAAAAAAATTGATATGATATTATTAATAGAAACAGGAACTGATTAACAGAGTTGATTAAGGAAGTTCACACCGGGCCACATTCAACACAACTCAAAATATAGGATTATCATTATCACCTATTAAAGAAAATAAATAATAAAATTTTTAAAAAAGGCCACATACTGCACAAAAATTGATATTATTTTAGAATTTTAGATTATATTCCATTTGTGCCATTTATTGGTATAACAGTTATATATGATATTTAAAATATTTATGTATATCTATTGAAAAATTTGCTAGCCTAAATATATCTAGTACTTGGTCTTTGTGAATTAAATTATGCCTAACTGCACATAGTTTGATCATTTGATTATATCTTTAAATAGAATTTTTTATTTTTTATATATTTTTCTTTTGTATTTTTATTTTATTTAAAAAAAAATAATCTAGATTCACTGAGCTATGACTTCCTCATTTATATATTTTTTTAGAATCATGTTAATTTTTGTTTGAAAATCTAAAATAAAAAACCTTGAGTTATTTGCTTTAGATGAATTAAAGGAAATAAATAATAAAAAAAAAGCTTTTTTGTGAATTTTACATCAAAATATTATTTTAAACTTCTATCAATTTGGAGAATTTAATGAGTTTGATGGGAATATCGGATATGGTTACACCTGTTACATAAACGAAATCTAGAGTTAAAAACTTTAAACGATTTTCTAATTGAAAATTAATTGTTACGATAATTGACCCAGGTCTTAGTTTGGGCCTTTGGGAGAGTTTATTACACTTAAAATTCTCCCAACTGGACGGATAATTATTAAATATGGTAGCATATATAAAAAGATTGAAGAAAAGGAAACGAAATAAATACTATTAACCCTCTAGAGATTTCGAGCATCTTATGCAGTAAAAAAATTAATTTATAATGCAAGCATAATTAAGCAATAAATGTAGCTGAGAACAGCGACAAATATATTTGTATATAACAATTGGTAAATGAATGTATGAGACTGGATCTTAATATAAACGATGAATAAAAAATATTCTGCCAAGTTGCTAGATGTTTGGCTTAGAATCTTGAGAAAGCCCGCGCACAGAGCAATTCTCCACTATTCATGCCTTGAAACTTTTAAGAAAATTTTAATTCAAATAAATTCCACAAACAAATAATTTATTTATATTCTTTCTTTCATTACTATTATTATGAAAAAACTTGATAGGGATTAATTCGAAATTGCGGATTTGTTTAATGAACATTCATATTTATGATTTTCTCATTGATATATATAAGTGATTGTGTGAAGATAAATGTCAAATGACCATGATTTTATTTTCAAGGGGAGTTCATTTTTTATTTGTTAGAAATTGAGTTTTATTTAAGAAAAGAAGAAAACCTTTTTTCTCTTTTAAGTATGCTGGGTTAGCTCATATTGCTTTTTTTTTATTCCTCTCTCGATATTTTAATATCGTCTGCATTTTGCTTTGTTGAATTAAACGATGAAAGAGAAAAAAAGAGAGAAGAGATAGAGGGGGAAAACAACTTGACCAAACTTTAATTAGGCCTCTCGAAACATCATCTCCTCATCGCCCCACTCAATTTCTTTTTTTATCCTACGTTCTTCCCCAACTTTCGCTTCCCTTTTTTTTCTTCGTTCTAAACTCTTTAGCAAATAAATCAATACCAAAAAATATAGAAATTTTTTTTGCATTATTATAAATGAAATTGATATCAAATCAAAAATAAATTTTTAAAATTATTTTTACTTGTTATGTTTTTGATAAATACTTTATTTAGATATACATAAATCAATTTTTGACTCAAAAAGTGTACTCCATTGTGATGAAAACTGAATTTGTAATCAAAACATTTTTCTATATTCAAGTATTTTATTAGTAAAGAGCATTGAAATCTCTTAAATCTACAATAATAGACCCTAAAGTCATCCATTAATTTATTTCGAAAACAAAAAAAGAAAAAATCGTAATCTTCTTAAGTCTAAAAAATTAGACATATAATCATAATAAATATCAGATTATTTCTTTTTCTAATGATTATGAATAATAGAGATGGGGCAGCGGGCTGAAAGCAGCAGCAACAACTTGTCACCGGTTTAATCCATCAAGTGAAGTCAGCAACGAATGAAAGAAGACAACAACATAAACAACAAAAAAAGGAGAGCAAAACTAAAAACAGACATTAATAAGGAGTTGGGGGTGGGGGGAGGTGGGCAGGATAAAGAACACAAATGGCTAACACGGCACGTCACTTTTATTATTATATGGGATTAACAAGAAGAAAAAAAATTAAATAAATAACAAATAAATAGAAAAACTGAGACATGTGTTGTTTTTGAGAAAACAAAAAGAAATTAAATGAAACAAAACATACCATGAAATATTTTTTTATTTTATTAATTCTTCGAAATTATATAAATGAGATTAATTATGTAGTCTATGTCTTTATGAAAATTAAAATAAATTTATTTATTATTATAAAATTTTTGGAAAACATAATTTTTTTCTGTTAACATTCTCTATTTATTACAAAACAAAAATTCAACAATCCTACATTTTTGGCTTTTTTATTATTTATCTAAATGTAATTTTTTGCATTATTAAAAAAAAGAAAAAATTTGTCACACCCTATAATGGGTATTAACCCATCTTCATTTGAAATTGATAACTTCTTGTCCATTACCCGGTTTTCACAGCTGAAATGTTGATTATTATTTAAAAAGTTTATTTAAAAAGAAAAAATATTTTTGCAAATTATTTCTATATAAATATATTTTTGATGAAATTAGAAATTTTGTTCAATATAGACCAACCTGCACAGCTTAGTAAATTGTTTTTGGATTAGACAGAAACGTGCCCAGTAATGTTACTGCAACAAACTACATGAGATAGCCAAAGGATATGGACTATGGATGGTGTACAGTGACTTCTCAAAAAGTTTATCGTGGGTGACTGATTTTTTTTTATGCGAATTTTTGTGACTTGAGGCTAGAAAATATCTAATAAAAATTTCTACTTTTTTACTTTCTCTTACCTATATATAAACTATATAGAGAGATATTATTGTAATCGTAAAAAAATCAAATCAAAATTTCAACGGAAATACACGTTTTGATTCTAAAAAATGGGTTACGCAAAATGGTCTGTCTGCCTGTTTATCTGTAAGTGAGTGAACAAGATTTCTCAAAAACGAAAAACGTGCTCTGTTAAAATTATATTTATATTTAATCTAGGAACCCTTGTCGCATGCACCTTGAAGCTTTTGAATAAAATCGCCCAACGGGTATTAGTGCTAGTACTTTTTTATTATAAAAAAAAAAATAATTAGGTAATCACATAAGTAAAATGGATGGATGGATTATTCTTTTATAATTCACCGTACATATAAACAAAAAGAAAATAGTATTTTTCAATTTAGGGGAATTTTATACTTACACCATATAAGATTGAAATATTGACAATATCAACACCTATAGCCTCACAACTAAGAAAGCGAAGTCGTCTTCAAATTTTTAAAAGCATTATATTAATACTAATAAATATTTTAATTTTTGTTTATCGTTTGAAATTTTATCACAGCAGTGATGATCATTTTCATATTAATTATTTTGTCTTTGGAAAAAAAAAACGAACTCATTTATAAATCAAATGTTTATTTTTTTGATCTGGATTAAAAAAAATATACAATATATATTTTATATTCATCCACCAACAAAATTTGAATTTATAGATGGTTACTACTATATATACAGATATATAGATTTTTGCAAAGTATTAATTGGGATAATTTATGCAAATTCAATTAACGCAATGCAAGAGTTGAACTGAAATGAAAATTCAATTAACGTTATATAGGGATATCGATAGGAAAAATGATTGTGGGAGAGAGGAACGGAGAGCACAGAAAAAATCAACCATTAATAAAAATTTAATTTCATATTCTAGTCAAATATATTATTATATATTGCTAAAGTATATTTTACCCATGAAATGAAAAAATCCATACATGTGTGTGTGTATGAATGTATGTATGTTCCAGCATAACTCTGGACCCCTTCGGTGTGATTCGCAGCTAGTAACTTAATAAATAAAAAATTATTGTTAAATATACACATTTTATTTAGATATTTGTTTATATTGCAAAAGATTTTCAAGTTTTACTTTAAGTACTAATGAAATTTTATATACATGTTTTAGTCAACACTTTCTTCTACAATGGCGTTCATAAATTGGTTGGTTTTTCCTTGATGGAGGTTAGGTAACCGACATGACTATCTCACTAATGGTTTGTTATTTGTAGGGAAATTTAACAACTGCACATGTGTCGTATGGTCTAGATAAGATCTCCAGCATTTACATGAAAAATCCATTAGAGAATTGGTCTTGTGGGTTTTCGATCTTACAACAAACAAAAACGAACTAATTTCTACTACCATAGTACCTAGTGTATATTTAGAAGATTTAAAAAGTATTTCTATCGCCAAAAAATACTAAGATGAATTTTTAACAGATATGTTTTGAGTTCTGCTAATTCCAGTTCAAAAAGTAGAGCATAAAAAAATTTAAAAAAATTAGATTCTCAAATATATATTTAAGCTCTACTGGAGTTGCCCATTGTAGAAGTTTTGAATAAAATTGGATGAGGAAGCGCAATTATTCAAGTTTATTTATGCGATTTTTATTTCATTTGTAAAATATATAATAACTATAATATATAAAAATTTATATTATATTTACGAGTTGTGTTCCCGGTCTCATTTTATTTAAATATATTTTAAAATTGTTAAAGAATAGATTCTAAACAATTTTTAGATGGAAAATCCTAATGTTAATCTAATTTTTATGTAATTTATACTGAAAATTTTATTTAATCGAAGTCGTTTGAGCTGTTTTTGAGAAGGTGAAAAAAAAGGAATCATTAAATTAATGGAAAATTACATTATATTATATTTATATAAATATCTAAATCCAATTTTCCAAATGGATAATTTTTGTTTAAATACTTAATTATTAATTCATAAAGTATAAGAGTATTTAATGTTTTTCTATATAAAAAAGTTTGTTTTATTTTTAACATTTGGGCATTATCTCCCTTTTGAGAAAAATTCTCCAATGATTATCCGTTGTAAAATTTATACCTAAATGGTTGGGGTTGGTATTGTTTTTGAGGGTCAAAGGGCCCAAACCCCGAGGGCTGATTAGCAGTCAAGCCAAACCTTGGCAGGTGTCTGGGCATATCTAATTCGGGCCCCAGGCGCCAGGTGGCGTTAATGTTGCTCCAGGGTCGCCAACTTGACCTCGAGAAAAATTCCAATATTAACTTTCGACTAATATCGGCTATAATACGACCACCGCAAGGGATTAATAATATACAGGGCAGGAGAAAGGGATAAAAGGTCATCATGACTTGCCTATATACCATATAATAATAATAATATTCTATATAAATGTTATATAATTATTTAATCAGAAATTCGCTAGTAGAGAGGTCTGGACTATAAAATATTTTACATAATATATTATGACGAATAATTTTATTATGTCTATTATTTTTTTGTAAAAAAAAGTTTGTTAAATTTCCTCTTCGAAAGAGAAGAGGTCGCTTTATATTCAGATCATTGTCGATTTGTTATAACAAGAAGAAAATTTTTTAGAGATTTTTTCTATCACAAAAGAAAACTTATTTCCTTGGAATGATCCACAGGTTGAAAAAATTGAAAAATCCAGAATCCAATACTTCTATATCTCAAAAACTATTTTTATTTATACTACTATTAGCTAAAGAGCTTCAGAATACTGAAGGTAATGAGATGTGGATGTCTATATGTGATAGAAAAGCAGCCAGGAAAAATGAAAAATTTTTTTCAATTGTCGACATTTCAGACACTGAGGAAGGGCTTTGTGCCCAAAAAAAAATGAAATAATTGTTTTATTGTCCAATCAGATAGCAAGAATACTTTGCAGAAATATTTATATAATGAATAAAACAATAAAAGAAAACATTTATTTTTTCTTATTCTTTTTCCTTCTCCGGCCAAAAAGATAGAGGTGATTTCAAAAGAATTTATCATCTCTGCAACACTCACTTATTAATGAGTTGTGGTTTTTTTCACATCCTAAAAAAATTAACAAGTACTTTCTAATTTTGTTAAATTTATTAGGTATAAATAATTAGTAAAATTTATTCTAGTTGTGAAAATAAACATAGTGGAAAATTTTATATGGTGAATGAAAATTTTGTCATTTGCTTTTTTATTATCAATGATAATAATAATTCAAATATATTAATGACCTAATGTTCATTGCAGATAATCTATTATTATTTTTTTTTTAATTATTTATTTATTCAAATATATATATATATATATATATAATCAGGGTGATGAAGGGTGGCATTTGTCCGTTATCTAATGAATATTCACTGATCACCCATTGCTTGTTGTTTAAATTTTGGATAGAGTTACAAAAGGGGATATTTATGATATAACTAGTAGATAACAATATACTATCTCTCTATCTATTAAAAGGTATTATTATATTTCACACACACACACACACACACACACACACATATATATATATATATAAAATAATTATTTATTTTATATGTACAATGCATAATGCTATATATTATTAATTTATACTTACGTTATAATAATGAAGAAAAATTTAATTGAAATTTTTAATATTGATATCATACTTGTTAAGAGCCTATGCTTATTTTAATAATAAGCTAAGTAGTTGAGGAAAGAAAGTAAAAGAAAAAAAATGAAAAAGAAGTCAGGTAAATATAATTTATTAGATGTTAAGCGACGATTCGATTATCTCCTCCTCCTAGGGACCAACCTTTGGCTTTTAAGATCCACCAATACAAGTATTCTTCTCCCCCCCCCCCCCCCGGGGCTGCAGGGGCAAAGTCAAATGATAACCTTTAAAAGCAAAGGGTGTGGGTTCGGAGCCCAGGCAGGGTCCCCTCCAAAATGGGTACCAAAA
>JAAAKE020135270.1:0-13962 GCA_010014785.2 Anisolabis maritima | reverse complement strand
TAAAATAAATAAATGAAATATAATAAGTATTTTAAATGAAAATAAATAATTTAAGATGTGTATTGACATTTGTTAAGTTTGGAGGTTACCTTATTTATGATGTCCTCGATGTTGGCTGGCGTTGAAACAGTATTTAAAATAATATTATCCATTATTAAAAATAAATTCGAAAGGTGATATAATAAAACGATAATATTTTAATATAAATAAATAAATATTTAGAGAACGAAAAAACTTGTAACGCACATGGCAAATTCACTTCACATGTCGACTCACGTTTTGAACCTGGCAACGCCTCTGCCATCTAGCGGGAAAACTCTATAACTAAAATGACTTCGAATTTTGAAAATGTATTTATTTTTATTTTGTATTACCTGATGAATAGGATGATGGTATTGAAACTAAAAATCTATATATATAAGAAAAGAATGCCAACGCAAAAAATTCAGTACCGTCTTTTGAAAAGAAATACAGGTTTTAAGATCTGAATAAAAAAATAAATTTAAAAACATTAAAATCATATAGTTTCATATTTTACTGGAAATGAAATTTACTATTTTTGGATTTTATGTAACCTAACTATTTATTTCTTAAGATAAAATCAAAGATAGGGTTTGTCTATTTTGTTTTAATATGTCTAATAGGTATTCACTGTAAATTCAAATACAAATTCTAAAATCGTTAGATGAAGATTTTCGTGAATTTCTCAAACTGCTGAACCTGGGATGGGTGGTCTTGGGAATTTGTAGATTTAAATCTCTTTCTTCATAAAAATTCAACACAAAATTTCAAAAAAAGAAAACCATGAAAAAATTACGAAAATAACAATTTTAAATGAAATTTATAATAAGATATACTTGCAATAAAAGAAAAACTGACTCTAAAGAACATACAAGAAATAAATTTTATTACCTCCTTCCTCCCCCTCTCACAAAGAAGAATCCAGGGCTATGCTATTGGCAGTGTTAGAAAGAGTTATTGCTTCTTAATAAATTCTTAAATTATAATATTTTCGAAGTATATCTTTAGGTAGTACTCCAAAGGCTGACCAGGAGAAAATATGGTCTACTCCTTCCCTAAAAAATTGGAAATAAATTAAACAAATAAATTTATATATGACCTCAAAGAACAGGGTGATATGGAAACCAAATGAAGGGGGGTATGGGACTTGATCTCTGGTTACTGGTATTTTTTAATTTTAGTTTAGTTACTTTTATTTAATGTTTTAATTTATAATTGAGTAGTGTGTGAATGGAACTCGATAGTATACTTGAAAATATTTGGAGTAAAATTATTGGTTTATAAAGTAAACAAGCGCTATCTTTTATTTAGTCTTAATGGGTAATTAGGAGATGTATGTTAAGAACATTAAAATCATAAAGTTGCATATTTTGCTGGAAATGAAATTTACTATTTTTGGATTTTATGTAGTTGAATCAAAGACATATTGTAAAAGTTGTATCTCTTTGTATTTTTAATTTTGCTTTTTGTAAATTATATGATAAAATTATCAATGCTTATGATTTTATTTCGTGTTCTCTTTCTATCTATTCATATCTAACATACAATAAATTCCTGCTGTTGACGTATTTGGAAAGTCATACTGCCAACTAATATAAAGAATGTTAATTATTTCGAGAGTCAAGTGAATTTCGGACAAGGAAAAATTAAAATAATCTTTTTATATATATATTTATTTTTTTCTTTTTAAAATTTATTTTTTTCCTTTTAAAATTTAAAAGGAAAAAAATAAATATATCCCCCCCTGCCTCTCTGCCCCACACCTTAAACAACTTATTTATTTAAAATAAAATAATAAATCGTTTTGAAAAATTAGAATCAATCTGGTTTGATAGCCAATTATTTTAAATAAATTTTACCGCTCAGGCCGGGAAAACTGAAACTTGGATCATGAGCCTTATCTCTATTTCAAGATCCTGGACTATTTATTTATTTGCTTGTTTGCTTTTATAAAAATATAAAATTGGTATCAACGTTGTTCTTTTATGCTGGGTGATAATATCAAAAGAGGAAGAATTGTAAATTTACCAGCGCCGTTTTGTATCCACCATCACCATAATTTATTTTTAAATTTGTTTATTATTATTTATTTATTTATACATATATTTCGAGTTGCATAACGTCTCATCATCAATGCAGTTTCAATAAAGAGATACAAAAATATGAATTTTACATTTAAATATATAATAGGAAATTTTTTAAAAGAGAAGGAATTTAACATATTTACTCACATAATTTTGGCGGTGGATATCGTCTATATATAAAATTTTGTATAACTATATATATACATGTATATGTGTGTGTTCAGGAGTTTCTTCGTCTTGGTGAATATGAAGTGAAATTTTCAGGGTTCAGCTGAGGGGGTTGTTGAGATTGACTCGATATTTCGGCTCTCCTTTTGGAGCTACTTTTAAGAGTGGTGGGTTTAGGAAGTGGAGGTGGTTTTGGATTGCTGCTTTCTAAATTTGGTCAGAGATTTGGGTTTGTTTCTGAGATCTTGGAAGGGTGTGGTGTTGTTGCTGTTCTAGATATATTCCTCAACAACCTACGCAGTTTAACCCTGAAAATTTCACTTCACATCCTGACCCTTGGTGCAGAGGTAGAGGTCTCATGTAATAAAGATCAGTGGTTCGTTTTCCGTCCTGAGCAACATAATTTATTGAAAAATTGAATAATAGGGTAATGTTTTGAAAAAGTTGGTGGTTTTCAAAACGCCCCAAGAGACTACAAGTCAATATATCGTTTAGAAAGTGCGAAATGATAGTTTTGACTGGGCAGCCCCAGTTCCTAAAAAATTTATTTATACTATATTGGCTACCAATTAATATAAATATAATAAATAAGGATGTAGTCTAAATGGCCTCAGATGCCGAATAAGACTAAAATATATATATATAATATATATCTGCTCACACCAATCTCAGAGCTATATGTATTTTATTTAAATAAATAAATAAATAGAATGAAATGAGTTATTCATCAAAGGGAGGTATTTTTTTCGTTTGCCCTTTTCGAGTACCTTTGAATTATTACAAGTTGGCAAAGGCTCTTAGAAGCCAAGTTAGTGGACAATTACTGGGAGAGAGAGTTGCCAGTATCCAGTGGTCAAGCGCTAATAGAATCAAGCTATTAGGAACAATGGGCCGAGGGCCTGAAGGCCTGAAGCCCTGAAGGCGTCGTAATGGATCTTTCCCTTGGCCAATCCATTTCGGGTAAAAGCACCCCCTTCTCCTCCTCCCTCTCAACAACAAGCTTGCTTGGCTTTTCAAACAAATCAACTAGATTTTTTTCTCTTCTCTCTTTTCCGGACAAAACAAGAACTGAGAAAAGAGCTTTTCTTTGTCGATTAGAGGCCGCAACGAGCGAGTGAGCTCAATCTTCAGGAAAATGGACGAGTCTCTCTCACTCTCTCTCTTGGGGCAATATATACCATGACACAAGGATTTAATCCTTTGTGGACAAACATTCATTTACTACGATAAATACGAATTCACCTGCCAGATAAACTTCTCAGTGGAAGTATAGAAGACTAAGAAATCCTTCTTAATAAAGCATCCCGAGATATCTCCGGATTGGCTAGGATCCGTGGATCTGTATATTTTGGGGATAAATGATAAAAATGTTTAAATAAATGCTAAAACAAATTGTAATATAGTAATTTCTAAAAATTCCAAACTTCTATTTTTATAGCTAATTTTAATTAATTTTTTGATTTTGAAGGCGTCAGATTTAACCTAAGATATCTACTTCTATTAATTATTATAGGAATTTAATTAAGTAAGGTCAAAATTTACTGAAACAACTAAAAAGCAGGGAGAAGCTAAAATATTTTTAGGGACGGGAGGGACAATTTTGTCAAATGGCACAATTTTTAATTTGTCTGGAAATTTTAAGTTATTCATGCCAACAAAGTTTTTACGTTTTTTAAATAAATCCAATTTCCCCAAAGTGGACTGACTTATTTGGAAAAAAAATCTACCAATTTTAAACATCTTGGTAAAAATTGCAACAAAATTTTGCATATTTTTAGAATTTTTAAATCTTTCAACCTTTTTTTTTAGGGAGCAAAGTCTTATAATGTCAATTGGAGATTTTGACATTTCGAGAAAATTTAGAGAAACTTCCCTATCCTCTCTTGACTACTCCCCTAACTCCATCTATCTAGTGGGATTGTGTATTTTATATAAATAAATTTACATATAGAGAGAAGAACATTTTTAAATTAACAAAAAATTTCACGTCTTATTGTTAAAATTATTTTAAACTTAATTTAATTAAGTGAAAAGTCAAATAAATTTTATTTAAATTTTTGCTGATTCAAGGAGAAAACAATAATAAACAAGTTAATCCCCTCTGGGTTATTTTATTGTGACAGTGAAGGCATCGGTCCGGAAAGTGTTGACAAATAAAATAGTCGAAAAAAAGAGAAGAAATCATATTAAAAAATTATTACATATTGTGAATCGGCAGTAAAAGAATTTTATTCGCGATTATAATTTAGTGTCTCTCTTTTTTCTATTATGATTGTAATTGAATAGATAGACACTTTTTTCAAAGGATCCAGAAGCGTAAAATCTGAAGGGATAAAAGGCCGAGGCCATTACAAGACGAATAATAGAATAATCCGTCCCTCCCTCATCGGGCAAAAAGCTGAAACTGCAATCAATTCTGTGCCATTAACGACCGATCTCGTAAAATTTAGTGCTTGCTTGTAGAATCTACTCGATAGAAATGGATACGCTTGCTTTTAGTTTGCACTTCCGGCCCGGACGACTGCTTCCGGAAGCAAATGCAAGGCGAATTGTTGAAATTATAAACAAGCAAAGTGGTTTTAAAATAAACCCAACCCCTATTCTCTTCGTTTGGTTTGACGAGGGAATTATGATTAATGTAAACTATATTTGGATATTAAAAATTAGAAACGCGGGTGTGATATAGTAATATGAATGTTATATATATTAATCATTGAAACTAACTCCGATTTTTCCTTCGATCGAACTATTAACCTTGTTTATGAAATGTCATTGCAATCTACTCCAACAGGCTCTATAGGAAACAGCTGCATCAAGGGTTAACTCTTTCCCTGTTGGGCCAATCCACATCGAAAAATCTTAAAATGAATCAGATACAAAAGTTTTATAGGCTCTGAAGAAATATCAGCCAGCAAAAGATTTGAAAATTCTTTAAACTTTTGAATGTGACTGTGAGTAAGAACAAAATGGAACGCTCAGGTCTATACTTTCTCTATACAGATGACACACCCCTTGAGTACTCTCTCTGTCGGAATGTACTTCTACCGTTGGTGAGCATTCCAGTTCAGGATGAGATGTGTAATCAGATTAATGAAACCTCTACAACCTAAATCAAATTTTAGATAAAGAGGATATCCACGTACCCTAGTGTAAATAATTGGTTATTTTTCAGGACCGACGTCAAGAGCTTTGTTCCATCTATCATTTCATTTCATTTGGGCCATTTAGGCCCACTTAACGGAATCCCAAGTGTCATATGTCGAAAGGAAAAAAGAAATTGGAGGTAGGCAAGCGGGTTTTATCACTATGTCTCAAACAAATAAATACATATTAATATTAATAAAGGGTGTATAGTTTTTCTTGGCCGGGAAGTTAGGCATTTTCATTGGCTTACCCTAGTTTGTTCCAAGTTTTTTTTTTTCAGTCGTTTACAACCGTCAGATGCATATGCAGAACATTAGTGATGGACAAAGACAATTTCAAACCGATGTAAATTGTAAATTATGTATATATTATATATCATTTTCAATATAATTTTTTCAAGACTTATTTTGGCACTTATTTCTATGAGCTAGGTTTTTTTGGACTTACTTGGTTTCTAAAGCATTGGATGTTCCAGGATATATTTAGCAAATTTAGTAAAATATCCCTAAAGACAAGATTTTTTTTGAAAATAGATAAGGTCCAAAAGATCACTGGACGAGTGGTCAGATGCAATCAGTAAGAGTAAGAGTTATCGTTAGATTGTGAGGTTGCAGGTGTGCAGTCATCAATTAAATGAGAATTCACAAATAAGAGATGTTTCGGTTAAACTTTTTTTTAGCTATCTTAACCTCTATGAGGAATTATTCCCATTTATATAATAAAGTTTGGCTGAAAAGTCTCAATTTGGGAATTTTTATTTGTTAATAAAAACAATCTCTCTGGCTGCACCCTTTCAATTCAACGATAATTACTAATTTACAGTTACAAACTCTTTACTGCAAAGGAGGATGGATTTTAAGAGCATCGATCATGGAAATATCTGTAAAAAAGTGTCCTTGAAGAGACGTGGCAACGTAAGCCCTGTGGGATTCATCTATTTAATTTTTTTTTTTATTTTTATTTATTGAAAAACAATCGTAGATTTTGAGAATTGCCACCCTTGTTTATTATATTTAGAATAGAGTTTGCATAATTTTTTTTTTTTAATAATCTAATTTTTAAAGTACGATATTTTTTAATGGAAAACTGAATATAAGCCCTGGAGTAATAAATATTTATCTTAATAAGTAAATAAATTTTTCACATATTTCGGCTGCATAGATAAATAAATAAATAATAATTAAATTGGAGTTGGTTAACGAATATTGAATCTAAATAATAAGATTGGATATTTTTAATAATAAACAAAAAAATTGAAGGTCCTCTCCATTTGATATCATTGTCAGTGACATGACGATACATGTTTAGAATCAATTCGGGGAGCTTATCAAATTCCAAATAAATTAAAGATGAATTTTTTTTGTTATTATCATCCATCCAATGTCGTTAACACGTCTAACGCGTTTATTCTATTGTAACGTAAAAATTAAATTATTTTTATTATCGCAGGATGTCCCCAGCGGATTTGTCCGGGGACAGGCCCCAAGTCATTAATATTTTTCGGATCAATCAACCCCTCGGTGTGGGTGTCGATGGATGGCTAATGGAAGTCCGTTATTGATGGCTTTTTATTCCAAGGATCATAGGATCAATCGAAAACAATTACCATTTTACAACAAATCTTTGCCGTAATAATAACAATAAATAGAGAATGCCCCTGTTCTATAGCTCAGAGGAAGAGGCCTGGCCTTCACGTTATAAAGTTTAGTGGTTCGCTTCCCCTCCAAAGGAATTAAATTTATTTAAATTATATTGGCTATCGCTTAATTTAAATAAATTCGCTTCGAGTCGAAATGGCCTCAGATGGTGAATAAAATTTTTTTTTAAAATAAATATATTATAAGCTAATATTCTTAGATGAAAACTTAAAATTTCTTTATAGTTACCCAAATAAGGTAAATTTAAAAAACTCTAAATTTTTTGACACTTACCCCTCTCTACGCCTTTGTGGATCTTTAGTGAGGTGGGTTTCCTTTTCCTTCTTCAACAATAATGAATAAAGAAAAATGATTTTTTTTTTATTTTTCCTCACTAATAAAACCTATGAAATTTATTATAGTAAAGTATTGCGAAAATTCGATGTCAAAAAGAACAGCTCCAGGAAAGGATCTAACTACCACCTTTTTTTAACAAATTTAAAATGCTCAAAAAAGCATTATGGACCTCTGCTAAATCAAAAAATTCAGAGACTAGTTCTGATAATTTTTTTGAATTTTCAAAACCTACAAGAATTTTTTTTTTTCAAAAATAAAATTAAATGAAATATTAAAAAAATTTGTCTTAGTTTAAAAAAAAAATTATTGTGAGTGGTTTAGTAATTATTATTTATATTTATTCCTTTTGAAATTCCTCAATATGTTTATCTTATGATATCTGTTTTTTCCTTCGTTTTTTAAATTGTTTATTAGGGTGTCAGAAGAAAAAAATGAAATAGCCGTTTTGTTTCTCAGTGATAAGGGGGCCGGTTATCTTGAATAAATAAATAAAAGAATGATGACGAACTTGATGAATCAATCTTAGAGCCTGACTGTACTTGGTATGGACTGAAGGTGTTGGTCTGTCCATGATTCAGTGTAGTGCAGACTTTCGAGAAGCAAAGATGCCTAATTTTCGAGTACTCAATATGAGTGTGCGAGTCATCGCAAACTTAAGCATGGTAAATCTTCAACTTCCATCCAAGTCTATTTCAGAGTCTATACTTAATTATCATTATCCTTTTGCAGTTTTCATCTATCTTGCTCACCACTATGGCCTTTATTACTGCAGCCTCTCCCAATATCAATCGTCCCAGGACCTACAATTTTCTTTGGGACAATTTAAGCGAGATTTTGGAACAGTACGACCAGAATTTTGACGGTATGTAAATTCATATTTTCGAAATATTTCAAATAACAAAGAATTGCTTCCATATAAAAACTCTTGCTACGATTTTGACTTTGATAGAAAGAATCAGTCCTAAGATTTTTTTTAAAAATAATCTTAAAACATAATTGAAGACAATTCAAATTATTTGTTTTTTCAAAATAGAATCTCAGTTCATGGAATCATAAATTGGTATTAATAGATAATTTAGTCAGAATAATTCAACTAATTCAAAAATGTTATTAAACCCACTAAAATGTAAAATTTTAATTAATATGACCAAAAATAAGGCATATGGCTAGAAGGCGGGGCTAACTTAAAGCCAAAAATAAAAAAATTCTCTTATTTCCGCAGATTCAAATATAACTATTTCTTTCACTAAAGATGTCGTCCATATTTAGTTAAATTCATTAGGAGCCCATTATTTTAAATAAATTATATCAAAAGCTCAAAAAGAGAAGCGAGTTCTTTTGATTATAAGGCAAGAAAACCTAAAGAGTTCTTAATTATTGAGCATCCATAACTAAACAAGGAATGATATAAAGCAGTAATTCTCAACCTTTCTGGCATCAAATAAATCCGGTAAATTTTAGGCATAATGATTGCAGGATTTTTGAAAAAAGAACAAAATTTTATACATAATATATTTTTTCTTATTATTTTATTCACTTGTCAAGTACCGGTAACTTGGGATTTAAATACCGATACCGATACGCGTATCACAGGTTGGGACCGCTGATGTGAAGGATTTGGAGTCGAAAAAGAAGTAAAATTTTTGCTGAGTGATAGTATATTTACCCAATATTTCAGGAGCAGAAGTGTAAATTATGATTTCTTAGAGTTGGGAGAAGGGCAAAATATCCAACACTATTTTGTCTTTTTCTTGAAAAAGATCTAATTTTCCCAACAATTTTGTTGCGGCTTCTGAGGCCATATAGAATCCGTCTATATTTATTTAAATTAAATGGTGTCAAATATTTAAATAAATTCTATTGCTCAGGACAAGAATCGAACTCCTCAAAAAGATCATGAAACATAACCTACATACTTAAACATTATTTTAAATAAAATGAGACCCAAATATTTAAAATAAATTTGGCAAAAAACGGTTATTGTCAATTAAATATAATTTAACCGTCTTGTCTTATGCCGGAAATGAAAAAATCTGGTGTGACTAAAATAAAACTTTCTCTTACGTTAAGGTAGATAAGAAAAGCTGAGTGATGTATTGATGGCCTAAGACATGACCCTTAAATTATATTTAATTGCGATGGGCCTCTTTGGTAGCCGTTTAATGCCAATTGAATCGATTTCATTAGAGTAGTTTAAGAAACAGAGAGATTACTCCCGCCCCTAACGAACAACGACAAGTCTACATCAATAAAGTGGGCCCTAAACAATTTTGGGGGGATAAGAGGGAATATATTTCAAAGATCATCTAATAAGTAATTAATATATGAATTTTAATCAAAATCGTTAGGGCGAATTTTGAAAAAATCAAAAAAAAAACTAAAAAAAGTACTTTAGTAAAGTACTAATACTCTTTGTCCGATTATATTGAAAAGCTTCTAGATGTATGCGACGAAGTTTTATATAAAATTTCGGCTTCGTACATTTTTTGTTCACACACACAAATAGACCATTTTGCGAAACCCATTTTTTAGACTTAGGGACTTCAAAACGTGTATTTCGGTTGAAATCTCGACATCGATTTTTTTTCCGATCGCAACACTTTCTCCCTATATATTTCATTATAAGTAAGAGAAAGTAAAAAAGTTTGTGATCAGATGTGTCAACCTGCTTTCTTTTTAGAAAGCAAAAATTTATTAAAACGCATTTCAAAGGAATTACATTAGATAACAAAATATAATCGTATTAATATAAATCTTAATATATAATGAATAGAACAAAAGAAATCTATAAAATTTTATCAATACTTAAGAGAGAAAGTATAATACATATATATATGATTGGATCGAATTAATAGCGAGGTTTTAAGATGAGTAACGAACGAGATAGAACTTGTCCTTTGTGCGTTACAATACCCAGCAGGATCTGCTGCATGGGCGGGCGGTTCTGTTTAATGCATGAGCTAATATTTATTTTCCTTGTTATTTATTTTTTCGGGTCGGCCCAAAAAAAAATTCTGCAGGCAGGTCCAAACATATTAGTTACGATACACCCTTGCTTTAACCGAAAAGAAGAAAAAATCCGGTAACATGAGACTGTTTTTTATTATGATGATATGATGACACACAGTGCGAATAAAAGAGCGCTATTTTTTAGTTTTTAAAGCAAGTTATAAGGAATAAAAAATAAATAGTTTGGAGGGTAACAAAAATAATAATAAATATATAAAAAAATCTTTTTGGCATCTGAGGCCATATAGACTTGAAACGATACACGTTTATTTTAATTACGATACATGTAAATCCAGGCATATTTATTTATATCAATTGGTATCCAAATGATTTTAAATAAATTTTCATCGGACTACCTGGGATCCGAACCCCTTGGCTTTTAAGGTTCAACATCTTTAACCTCTTGGCTACAAGGGGGAATAATTATTCATTTTTAGAAATATATCAATTATTAATACAATACTTCTGATATGTTATAAAATAAACAAATAGAATGTAAAAGAAAAGTCAAAATAAAGAAATTCTTTGATTATTTGTGAAAAGAGTAGTTATATTTATATTATCTTACTAAATTACCTGTTAATTTTATCATTTAGAAATGACGTAATTGATTAAATATTTGAATATATTCATTATTCATTTTATTTTCTAACAATATATTTCAAAATGAATTAAGAAAGTGGCATATTTTATATTTTATTTTTTTTATAGTAAAAATTATTTAATTTCTATTTTAATTTAAAAATTTGGAATTTATGAGGAGTCCATTGCCATACTAGTTCTCAAGTAAATATATTTTAATAAGATTAAAAAAAAGTAATTTCTCTTCCCGATATAATGCTACAACTATATGTATATTTCTATTTTAAGCTTCTCGATTAAAAGATGATACTGGTAGATCGTTCTAGGGCCTCTTAAGTCAGGGAATGAGAAGGGTTGGTTACTAAAGAGCGGTGGGTTCCCATTTCCTGTCCAACGAGTAAGAATTAGCATTAGAAATATTTTTCCCAGGAATTGTCTTGAATATTAAAGATATGCTTTAAAATTAATTCCAAAATCTTATAGTTAAAATGTGTTTTTGTTTTTTAAATATTTCATTATTCAAAAATTTTTTGCAGCTATAATATGTCTCTTCGTGATGATTATATATTTCGTCTTATTTGGTATTGTCTCCTTTGCCCTGATGCTCAGCGTACTCGCTGTAAGTATAATATTTTTATTAAAAAATAATTATTTATTAAATAAATGAATTTAAATTTTCTTTTCTTTTGTTAATTATATCATGGATTGCAAAAAATCCAATTTGGTTCCTTTAAATAATTTAATGAAATTATTATTTTTTTTTTTTTGTTCTGTTTTTATATTGATTTGTCAAAAAAATAATTCTTCTGTTGTGTAGATGCATCGCCTCTGGGCACGCCCTTGGCTCTACTTCATGTTGACTGCAATTAGTTTCTTCATCTTTTGTTATTATAAGATGTTGACCAACGATGATTATCCCAGAGATACGAATATGATAGCCACGGGAGCTCTAACCATCGGTGAGTTGAGTTAATAAAATATTTCTCTCTCAATTTAAAAAATTCAATATAGCCTAAATTATTAAATTATATAGATAGAGTAAATTAAATTTTGAAATATTTGGTGGTTTCTAAACTGCGGTATTCATTGGCAGAAAGTCAATCATTTGACAAAAAAGTCATTTGTCCCATAATAATAAATGAAATAACAAAAAAAAAAATTTAATGATAATATTTATTAAGACAAATCCTAGAAAAAACTAAATCTAACGGGAAAGTTAACCTGAGTCTGATTGTGTAGCAGTCAAAGCCCTCGTCAGGAAAGTAAAAGATACGGGTTCGATTCCATGCTGGACCCATTTTTTTCATAGTTGTGAGTTTTTCTTTTAAGTCTTTTTCATCAGGCTCCGTTCTTATTTATATATATTAATTATAGTTGTGAGTTAAAAAATATTAATTATATGTTCCGGATGACCCAATTCCCAGGGACTATACAATCCAACACCAACAAAAATACAACTAAATTAAATTACAAACCCTTTTGATTGGTTCGAAAATAATAATTCTTATAATCAACAAGAAAGAAATTGAGATCATTCCGATGTAAACTTAAAAAATAATTTATAAACTTATACGCGTAATGATGATTAAAAAATTGCTGTCACCGGGAATTGAACGCTGGCACCTTTTTCAGAAACTTACAATCTCCAATTCTTCAAATTCAACCTCAACAAGCACGATTTAAAGTCCTGACTCTCTCCTCCTGTTCTTGCTAATTGCATGTGACCTCTGGTCATTATAGGTCCGTTGGTCCTTATGCTTCCATATTAATAAAAAAAAAATGTACATCAATTCTTATTTTTACTTTTTTCGTTCGACTAATACACCCTTTCTTCTTTAACACACTAAATTTGTCGGTCAATAAAAGGTCATGTAAGAACATATTTAAGTCAATATTCCTGATGTTTTTTGTTTCCTCTCCAGGTTTCACCTTGATCCCCTGGTTCTTCGTGTTCTTCGTGACCCAGGTACTCTGGCCCAAATACCATGCGAAGCCTAAAAAGGACTTCATCAACTTGAGATTTGAAGTCGAAGAATACATGAAGTTCAATAAAGTTTAAAGTGAGACGTTCCCATCTATGTGGGAGCCTAAATAAAAAGATATCAGAAAATAGATAATTTGTTTAAAAATATGTTAATGTGTAATGCTTAACTCTGAATAAAAAATAAATAAATTATATTTGTTTTATTTTTCCTATTACCCTCTTACTATTTGTACCCTGGTACCGGGACTGATCCTATAGTTTTTAGTAATCTATGGGATATTCAAAAGAAAAGCCATCAACTTTATACCCTCTCTTTCTTTAATTCGATTAAATTTTACAAATATGGAGATCTTACTGTCCCTATTTAATTTCTTGGATATTGGCCCCAAGAGATTTCATTTCTCAGCTCTATACACTTTTCAAAATTGATATCCATTTTAAATATAAAATTTCCGCCTCCAGCAGCTTTTCCTTTTTGTTCACACACAAACCATTTTGAGAGATTCATTTTTTTTTTTAGACTCAGGGAACCTCAAAAAGTGTATTTCCATTGAAATCTCGACATCGATTTTTTTGCATTCGTAATACTTTCTTCATTACATTTATATATTACATATATAGGTAAGTAAAAAGCACTTTTTTTTCTTGAAACAATTATATGAAAGACAGGATAGAGGAATTTATAAAGTTTTTTTTACCTGGAGACTTTTTTGGGAAAAAAATTAATTAGTGAGAAAAATGCTGAAAATTAAGCAATTTATTAATGATGTTTGTTTGCTGGTACTTTAATTGCAGTATAAAATAGTTCGTTTTTTCCATGAGATAAGTCCTATATATATTTGACGACCCCCTTCTTTAAAAAAGAAACCAGAGTTCTTCCAAAATAATCAAGATGGGGGGGGGGAGATCCGGGAAAGAGTCAGAGAACACGAAACCGGCGATAGGGAATGGTGTGTGTCATTAGTGCACGATACAC
>JAAAKE020135248.1:0-13965 GCA_010014785.2 Anisolabis maritima | reverse complement strand
AAATGGCACTTATAAAATCAATTTCAACTTATTTTTGTCATATTATTAAAAAAGCGTGAGGTGAACTTAAAATATCATTAATGGGAAATGAAATAAAATATGCAATGAACACCAACGCTTTTATTATTTTTATAATAAACATTAAACAATATTATGCAAAAAATTATTCTCCTCATTAAAAAAAATAAAGTTTTTTTTAATTTATTTTTATTTTATAATTTTAGTCGTAATTATTATTATTATTATTATTATTATTTTTTGAAATCTGAATTAAATTTTTTTCAGATCTTCACGGGTTTGCCACTAGAGGCGTTGCAAAATTAATTTATGAATTTTTTATCTCCCTCTAAATAATTTTTATTTTTTTGTAAAAGATACAAAAATTTTTTTCCAACAAAAGTTATTCAAAATGACGAATAATATAATTTTTTATATGGATATTATTTCTCTAAAGTTAATAGTTAAAGAGATATTTTGATTTTTCTGGTTTGAACGTCAAATTAAGTACCACTATAAATCGGACGATTTTTGTCTCTTGTCATTGGAAATGAGCCAGAGTTCAAAATAAAAGGGCTTAATTAATATATTTTATGCATTTTTGAATTCCCTTTTTTTTTAATAACCGCCCCTCAAATTCCAATTTAATGAAGACCTAAGTTTGAGCAAATTTTATGCTGTCAATTAACCATTTTCAGAAGAAGAAGGGCTTCCGTTTATAACCTCGTTAACTATTTATAAAAAATGCTTAATAGAACCACCCCGTATGCCGAATTAAGAAAGGTTCAGTTAAAATAGAACCGTTTTTATAATATTATTATAGAGGAAGAAAATGAATTAATTATATCAAAATTGTACTTATTTATTATATGAGGGCGGGTAGGAAAACAGCAATTGTCCCTGGGCCTGATAAAATTTATTCATTTAAGGGATAGATTAAGAGTTATGCCAGGGACATTTTTTATTTCATGTATTTTCAGAAAGAGAAATGGATAATATTTAAATGTTTACAAATCGACACATCCAATCCCTGATGATGAAATGTTTCCACATCATAGGTGTCCACCTTTGGCACACATCTTTCCTCTAATCCGATTCGGCCCGGCCCATACCCAAGCAATTATTTATTATTAGGATAATAGCTTGCAGGCGCAGCAATTTTTATGACTTGTTTTTAAACGTTTTTGAAGTCTTTTATATATCATCTTCATGCGAATACTTCCACATACAATAGCTTGAAAAATTCTTACTTGACAAGTGAAGTAAAAATTTACACTTTCTGCTCCATCCCCCCTTAATGATAAAGAATTGCGTGTTTCTAAACCTTTTGATATCGCAGACCCCCTATAGTGAATTTTAATTCACCGTTAAATAAATAAATGGAAATTTTTACCTTCTCTTACTTATATATATGCAAGTATTGCATCGAAAAAATTCGATGTCGAGATTTCGACGGAAATACACGTTCCGAGTCTAATAAAATGAGTCGCAAAATGTGTGTGTGAAAAACGAAAAAACGAGGCTGAAATTTTATATTTAAGTTAAATATCCTCATTGCTTGTACCTCGAAGCTTTTGAATAAAATCGGATACTAGTACTTCATTCGTGTACTTTTTAGTTTTTTTTTTTATTTACTCAACGATTTTGAATAGAATTCATAAAACAATTATTTATTAAATGATCTTTGAAATGTATTAACCCTTATCCCCTCCTCCACATTGAGTGTATATATACATTTTAGAAATCAAGTGAAAGTGAAATTTATTTAGTGTCTATTTTAAGGTTTAAATTCTTTGTTACGCTTCTGTTTAAGTATAACCACAACTCCAAGAGCGGAGTAGATATAATACTAATAATGGGAGAGGGGCCTATGGCACGCAATTAACTTTCAATTATTTAGAGTTGGGTATTGTCTATAGAAATAAAAAATCGGTCTGTTTGAAGCATTTATCTTGTAAAATAGATGTGTCTAGACTATGATGAAAAATATCATCAAGGCGTACCATTACCCACCCCAGCTGGGTCCAAGTTCGCAAACCTTCGACCGAAAATAAAAATAACATTGGCACAAACCCAGGGGCTGATTATTAGATTCAGTTAACAAATTAATAAAAAATTAACTTGTAATATTATTTTACCGGAATTATGGAAAGGAATACTTAAGTGTACTTTGATTTAAATGAAAAAAGTTGAGAATGTTTTTGACTTATTAACTTTTTCTATCCCTAGATACTTGTTTGACCAATAAATGATTAAAAGATATTTTTTGGTGAGCATCCAGCCCCGAGTCCCTTTTTAAGTGACCTGTCAGAGAGTCTGACCCTTGAGTCCCTTCTTGAAGAAGAAGAGTCAAGAAGGGACTCAACAAGACATCGAGTGGCCATTCAATTCGCGAATTGTTCACACCATAAATTTGAAATTATCTCAAGCCCATCAGTGGAAAGTCGGGCATCGAGAGGTGCTTGGGAAGCAGAGGCTGCCTGCATGCCTGGATTCCTACAATTAGAACATTCTTCGCTCTCCAATCAATCATTCATTAAATACCTCTTGAATAAACATAATCATCTATTAACCGAACTCAATTTTTTAGGTAAATGAATAACAGCTCAATATTAAATTAAAAAAAAAAAAACAGTTAATAATTTGGAAAAACTTCCCCTTCAACTTTTGTAGGACAAAAGATTGACACAGTGGCGTACGGTGGGGTGTTTGATAAAAAAACAATATTATATAAAATTTGCAAGAATAAGATTAAACAAAGACAATTTATGTGTTCTGTTTCCCTATTTTGTAATACTTTTATTGGAAATTTTACTGTAAAATGTTCCAGTTTTGAAGTAAAATTAACTGCAAAGAAATAATTTTATTTTATAAATATATGCATTTTGCAAGTGTAATTAGAGGTTTAGAAAATAAATTGTGTAACAAAACTTGGATTTATAAGAGGCTAGCCGATTATGAAGGGGCGCAAAATTTTAAATTGCCTTGGCCAAAAAAATATGAAATAAATAAACGATATGAACACATGCATAATTTCGTTTAAGGGTAAACCGCGATCTCTCTTCCCGAATGAAAATTTCAATTTCAAAATCGCAATTTTTAATAAAAATTAATATAAAAAGCGAATGTCAAAAAGTTTTTATTTTTTTACTTATAAAATACAAATAAAAACAACATATACAAAAATATGATACAGATATTTAAAAAATAAAAATAAAAAATAGATTCTTTAGATTTTAATTCAAAAAATATTTACATTAATTTTCCATTAACGTCAAGTTTGTTTGTAAATCATTCAGATCACCCAATACTTTTAATAATTTTCGAACATTCGATATATATATAGTCACAATCACCACATTCACAAACCGAGAGCAAAGAAGTGATCGTGTACAGGTGTGACCTCCACTCTTGTTATTAACCCTCTCGGTAACTTTATTTGGCAGAACCATGTTCCTGCATATTCTAGCCTACGGGGTGGGGATAAGGTTGAACTTCTTTGGGGTAACCAAGTGAAAAGACAAAGAAGTTCGGGAATCCAGCTCTGAATTTAAATCCAGCAAAACAGATTATTTTTTAAACAAATTCTACGATATTGTTTTTTGTTTTTTTTTTTTGAAAAAGATGATTTAAAAAATTTTTATTTCAAATTTTATAGTGGAAAACAAAGAAAGAAATTTTTCTTACCGAATAATTGAGAATTTCGGCCCCCAGGGCCGACTTCAACCAAACAAAAAATAATTTCAAACTAGGTAGAATACTTTTAAGTACAAATAATAATATTACTACTCTTGGCTAAGGCGCATCAGGCACTATCTAGGGCCGACGTTATACAAAGGGCACCAACTGATTGTTTTTTTTTTTTTTTTTCAATTATTTTATTAAAATTTTTATAATAAAATTTTACTATCTACAAAAAATGTTTGTGATGTTTGATTTGTTTACATTTTACTTTTTCGTCACCGTAATTTTTCAAAATTAATCAAGACATTTAAAAATTTTTGAACAAAGGCAGAAAAAAGATTAAATGGAAGAGAAATCGATACTATGAGTTAAAATTTTAAACTATAAAAAGTCTGTCCGTTCTGGGAATTCCAAAAAAATATGCCCCAACAACAATTACAACGAGCCCTCCGTTGTAAAGCAAAATCTCTGAGTATTTTCCTACTTTTGGAATTCCGAGAGGGGACGCAGTATAGAAATTTTCTTTTTTTTTTTTTTGCTCATTTGTAATTAAATTTTGAACATTGAATTTTCGTTGAATCGTCTTTAAATTCTTGACTCTGTATCAAATTATAGATATTAAAATTTAATATCATATATTTAGCGGAAGTTTTGCTCATTATCGGTGTTTTCAATTTGTCATTTGACGTTCTGCTCGTTAACGAAATCGATTCATCCAAGGAAGAGGAATCTGGGAGGCCACGAGTGCAAGAGCCCCGGAGACCTGGGGGCCCGAGGGAGCTTCCCTCATTTTTGCCAAACCCACTTCCGTCTGGTCAGAGGCCTTGAATTATTTTCCAATTTGGTGACCGACCTGCCAGATTCGAAAAATTGAAATCAAATTGATGGTTTAAACTATTTTTAAACGTTAAATCGCTCGATCGTAGTTGGAGTTGGTTCCCTTCTCTCTCAGGTGGTCTTTGAAAAATTACAACGGGAAATTGAATTTCAAATTTTCTTTATCTCTTCTCTTTATTGAAGGGAATTATTTTTAATATTTAATAGAATTAAATAAATAAATACTTCCAAATAGAGATAGATTTAATTACCCAAATTTTAATTAGCTCACAGGTTTATTATTAAACGCTTTTATTTAACTTATTTTGTCTGTCTAGATAACACCTTGTAATCAATTTATTAAACTCTTCCCGATGTTCTAGAGATCTGAAATTTTGTTCTGTTCTGATGACAACACATTATTTTAAAACGAGACAAAAATCGAGCATTTACAAGTGAACTTCATTGGAAGTACAAAACTGAAAAATCCAAATATCTCTTTAACAATTAATTTAGTGAATAATACCCATATACAAAATTGTACTATTCAACATTTGAATAACTTTTATTGAAAAGTTTTTTGTGTTTTTTTACAAACCACCCATTTAAAGGGAAATAAAACATTCATACATTAGTTATTGCAACGCCTCTAGTGGCCAACATGAGAAGCTCATTTATACTCATGTTGAAAAAAATAAATAAATAGGACTAAAAACTTTGAAATAAAATAGAGAGAAAAAAAAACATAAACGATTTTATTTAAAATACACTAAAAATAGGAAAATAATTTTTTTCATAAAATTGTTTAATATTTATGATAAAAAATAAAAGCATGGACGCTCAAGGAAACTTAAAATATCATTAATAGGCAGAAGCATAACATAGTTTTTTTTTTGGGAGGGGGGTTAAAATAAAAAAAATTTTCGTATAGACTTTAGAGTTGATTTTATAAATTTAATTTAAGCTTATTATTTTATTAAAAATCTGTAATGATTTTTCCAATTTTTTTGCTTTGGGAAGGGGATTTGACCCCCCCCTAGTTCCTCCCTCGCCTTAATACGTCCCTATTAATTGAATATTAAATAACAAGTTTTTATTTTTAGTAATAAGTATTTAATTATTATGATTATTATCATATGCAAAAAGTTATTTTTCACTTTTTAGTGCAATTTCTAGTGCGTTTTTTTCAAGCCAGGAATTCAGAAACACAGCCCTATTGAATAGCATGTTCTTAAAAATTATCCTTTCACTAATATTTTTTCAATATCCTTCCAGACCCTATCTAAGACGGGGATATTTTGATAAATTTCAAAAATTTATTAATGATCGAGCGGTAATTTCGAGCAACCGAGCATGTCGGGGGGTGGTGAGGAGTGGCGCGTGGGTCTCCATTCAAGCCACATGTGAGCCCCATCAAATGGCATTTGGTCTTAAGGGCATCCCAAGAAATAACCCTTTTCCGTCGTTGGAGAAGGCGCCCCAGCGCGAATCTTGCCCCAAAAAAATGACCTATCTATTTTATTTTTTTAATTACCGCCCAGCCCGGGGCTAATGGCACCTGGGTTATTAATAATTGCACAATAGACACAATAGGCAAATAATCTTATAATAGAATGATCAAAGAATAAAAGAGCCTTAGCAGATGATTGAAAGAAATTTATTATCCAAGTGGAAATTTATTTTTAGCAATCGAATTTCAAAAGGTTATTTTTAAATCGATTCAATGATTATCACCTTAAACCAAGAATGTATGACATTTCTCAGTGGTCAGAAAGTGCATAAATTCGTTCATATCTACTTGCCGGAAGGTAGGCAATCCAAATGACAAACTCACCAATGCAGAGCTGTCCAACTTTATTCATAAATATTTGGTCCTCGGGAAAATTCGTGCCACTTTTTAAAGAAAATTCATATCTATATGTTCGTTTTTTGATATTTTTAGTATCTCTACTAATTCACGTGTTGATGTAGCGCCGGTTATTCTTGATTTGGTCATTATCAATGGAGGAGAGTTTTTGGTCTTCAAGGTCGAAATCACCAGCTCTAAACTTAGCGAACAGTTCTTTCAGCTAAAGCACTTTCTCCATATCTTATTTGTTACTTGTGTGGAGTTTTTGCCTTTAAGCATTAAGTGCCTAAAATGGACTTTATTTTCTTCCATATTAATTTATCTCCAGTAACATTGTTTGTTAAGATGCGTTGAAATGTCACCTTTTAAGAATGTGCACAAATAATGTTTTCAATAGCTTTGGCAGGTTCAGACATGCTCTACTGGAAATCGGCATCAATTTTTCGGGTAGCCCAATACATTTGTAGAAAATTTATTATTATTATTATTACATAAAAAATAGAAAATTATTTACTTATAAGAATCCCTCCCCTGTGTTATTAATAATAAAAGCAAAATGAAAGCAAACTCATGCCAAGATCCATCTGTTCGTAACTTTTTTCTAATATCTTCATTAAGGGACTCTTTTACTGAATAAATTATCTAAAGACATAAATTGTTTCGTTTTAAAGAAGGAAATAATCGGCTCTCTCTAATAATAAATAACCTCTTGTCGAAGGTAACATATTAGAAGGTATGCTATCCAAAGTACCGGTTTCGTTTGATTAAAATTTGACGAGCAAAAGTGTCAAATTTCATCCTTAAGATGTTTGGACTTTTTGCTAATCGAACAACCATCTGCTTATGGGATTTTTTGTTTGAAGTATTTATTATTTTTTTTTTAAACAATTGACACCTTTTAAAGATTAATAAATTATTATATAAAAGGCAGAACTTTTCTAAGAACACTCAGGGTCTCACTTATAGTGGATGGCGATCACGAGTTAAATAAATAAATAAATTTATGTAAATGAAATAAATTTCTTATTGAAATAATTAAATAATAAATGATCTTTATTAAAGAAGGAGGAGGTTTTCCGAAACGTCGGCTAGTTTTTAATAAAAGCCTGATGATTATTTCCAACATCATTTACATCAATCATCAAAAGGCTATATTATTAAATAAAGTTATTTACGACCTCCTTAGAGGCACAAGCTCTCGATGGCTACGACCAATTTAACACAAATACAAATTTACAAATTACACAACTAACAAATCAAATGAAAAAAAAATAGAAAAGTATGCTCATTAACACGTGCATACATTTACATCGAAAAAAAAAGATAAAAACATAATTAAAAATTACGCGCAATAACAGGAATAAACGCCGCATTAGCCATCCTGCCAGGAAAACCTGGTCAAAACCTTAACAAGGATGATATGACCACGCCCTATTTCAGCTCTATCTCTGCACAAGATTTAAAATTGTTTTGTTTGAATATTAATGGCTGTATTTAGTGATGAGGTGAAGAGCAATTTGGCGCAGGCAGCCAAATAAACGAGACTTCGGATAAAATTTATTTATCCAACTTCCGATGGGAGAGAGTTGAATCTATAGATGCAAACATAATCTTAATAATGGCATAATTTATAAAATTTGGAAAAATAATTTATTAAATACAACCTCTATTCCACAGGGCCTAACAGCTGCAAGGGACCCCGTTACATTGTAATTATAATATAGAAAAAAATTTTAAAACAAACCAAAAGGATGAACTTAGAATTTTTTTATTTTTTGTAAGTTTAATATTCGGTTTTCAATTTTGTTTTTAAAATTGGTTGTCATAATAAGTAAAATTGTAGTTCGTGTACCTTCGTACGAGTTCTGAGGTGCCGCCTTTCCACTATCCCCAAAAACGAATATGGCCTTTCATTTGAAAAAAGTTTCCCACCCCATCTCCATTTTGAGAATCTCTAAGAAATACATTAAGTAATTTGTATGGTCCCAAAAAACCCACCCCTAACTCAATTTCTGCTTTCCCAATCCGTACCGTGGACAAAAACGTTTGGCGATCCCTTCTCTAATCCTTTGAATAACTTTTATTGAAAAGTTTTTTGTGTTTTTTTACAAACCACCCATTTAAAGGGAAATAAAACATTCATACATTAGTTATTGCAACGCCTCTAGTGGCCAACATGAGAAGCTCATTTATACTCATGTTGAAAAAAATAAATAAATAGGACTAAAAACTTTGAAATAAAATAGAGAGAAAAAAAAACATAAACGATTTTATTTAAAATACACTAAAAATAGGAAAATAATTTTTTTCATAAAATTGTTTAATATTTATGATAAAAAATAAAAGCATGGACGCTCAAGGAAACTTAAAATATCATTAATAGGCAGAAGCATAACATAGTTTTTTTTTTGGGAGGGGGGTTAAAATAAAAAAAATTTTCGTATAGACTTTAGAGTTGATTTTATAAATTTAATTTAAGCTTATTATTTTATTAAAAATCTGTAATGATTTTTCCAATTTTTTTGCTTTGGGAAGGGGATTTGACCCCCCCCTAGTTCCTCCCTCGCCTTAATACGTCCCTATTAATTGAATATTAAATAACAAGTTTTTATTTTTAGTAATAAGTATTTAATTATTATGATTATTATCATATGCAAAAAGTTATTTTTCACTTTTTAGTGCAATTTCTAGTGCGTTTTTTTCAAGCCAGGAATTCAGAAACACAGTCCTTTTGAATAGTGGACAATAGTGGCGATCCCTTCTCTAATCCTCCTGTGGTCACAAGCAATTTTATTAAATTTCAAAATAAGTAAGCCATTTAATAAAATTTATTCGATAAAATACAAATATAGAATTTTACAAGTGTTATTTATTGAATAAAATAATACAGAATAAAATTATTATTAGTAAGAATGTTGTATTGTTACTTGTATTGGGACCACTACAATCACTGGCGATCACAACCTGAGCACTCATTGGTTCTCCCCTCTCGATCCACTCTCTTGCTCTAATCCGTTTAATTGTTGCTCTTCATGCTCGAAATTGTTCATCGCTAGAACATGGTTTATTAATTTTGTAACACAAATTCTAATATACGTACTGTCCCCAAGTTCATGATTTAACTTTAGCTTGCACATAGAAGATCACCGACGATATTTAAATTAATCAAAACAGAAGCTGTGTGTCAAAATTTCCCGAATACTTCTCAATAAAAGATAAAAAAAAAACGCCTACTAACAACTCGTACACTCGTATGTAAGAGGCACTACAATTTTATTTATTATTTTACAAAACTCCAAAAATTCAAAGTTTATTTACAAAATTTTTTTAAATATTTTAATTAAGACCTAACGATTTTGGGGCCCATTGCGGCTGTCAGAACCTGTGGAACAGAGATTGTATTGAATAAATTATTTTTTCAAATTTTATAAATTACACATTACTTATATATTATGAAAGAGTTGAGCAGTGGGGCTTTTAAAACAAAATTTTGAGACGGCTATAAAACGATTAGTATATTTTTCAAATAAACTTGAAAATTCAGCACGAGAACAAAAGTCCCTCTCGATTTTCATCCCTCTTTTTTATCCTCATTGTCTCAATAATATAAAAGTAATAAACCCCGATGGATTAAAATTGTTTATACTTGATTATTATCCCTGTGAGGATTCCTCTTAAACAATTAAATGACGCATATTAATCGACTCGTTCAATTATCAAAATGTACATTGCAATTCGTCCCTATTTAAAGCAGAAAACAAATATTATATAAAATGTAAAAACGGGGACGGCTCATCGAAACCAATTGAATTTTTTTTTTATCCCTGTTTGCTAGAATAGATTTGATTTGTGCGAATCTCTTCCTATTATAAAAAGAACGCTTTTTGTGCGGAGTAATTGTAAACAAGATTAAATAGCGCTCCCCAGATTTCTTTTTTTTATTCTCAAATCTCATTCATAAAATAAAAGCTATTGTTCTCAATTAGTTTATTATACACCGTCGCCAAATGAATTTTACTTTAATACCTTGCACGTGCGGGATTTAAGTAAAAAAAAAAAAAAATATTCATTTAATTTATTAATAATTTACTCTCAGGCTAAACTAAATAGTTTAATTTAAAATTTTCTATTATATCAGAATCAATAAGTAGACTATGGTAATACAGGAAGAGAAAAATCTGGTGTAGCCTTTTTCCTTTACTATGTCATTTAAAGTGTTAAGAATTAATAAAAATTCAAATAATTTAAATGGAGATAGTAAATAGTTATACTTTCTAAATAATTATAAAAATTACCTATCTAATCTCTAGTAAAACAAAAAAATATACTAAATTTCTCCTTCGGTTAAAATATTTTTAATAAAACCTGGAGTACAAAAACAAATACTTTGTACTTATTACTTGTTGAATCTAATAAATGAAATTAAAGGAAATATAATTAAGTTTGATAAATTGTTTATTTGACCAATTTATAGAAAAGAAAAAATTATACTATTTAAAATAAAATATATATATATATACGTAAGAGAAAATAAAACTGTTTGTAAATTTTATTTCAAATAGTGCAATTTTTTTTCTTTTCTATATTTGGTCAAATAAACCAATATCAATATATAGGTAATATAGAGTGAGAAATTATTGCCATCGCAAAAAAATCGATGTCGAGATTTCAACGGAAATACACGTTTTGAGGTCTCCTGAGTCTAAAATGGCCTGTCTGTGTGTGAATAAGATTTCTCAAAAACGAGGTTGAAATTTTATATTTAAGTTAGATACCCACGTCGCTTGCACCTCGAATCTTTTGAATAAAAACGGGTACTAGTACTTTACTGATGGACTTTTTTAGTTTTTTTTTTTTCGATTCTTCATTTTCCCAAAATAAAAATTTTGATTAAAATTCATAAAACAATTATTTATTAGATGATTTTTGAAATTTATTCACCTTAATCCCCCAAAAATTGTTTGAGTCCCTCTTTACTCTTGTACGTTTTTCTCCTAAACTAACCCAACTAACGACATTGATTAAATTGGCTGTATAGTGAACGGGGCCCGAGGCAAAAATCCTGGAGTGACAGCACCTCACTCAGCTTTCTTTAACTTAAGAGGAAGTTGTGTGATGTGTGTTTGTCACACCATATTTTTTCAATGCTTTTTTGATTTGTCTATTTGTCTAACATATTGTCAATCTTTAAGACATTTCCGATGAACTGAAAATATGAATATAAATTTGAATATAGGCTGAGTTTTGATGAAAACACAAAAATCGACCCATTTATAAGGAAACTTCATTTGAGGTTCAAACCTAAAAAATTTAAATATCTTTTTAGCTATTAATTTTACTGAAATAATACTTAGTTATGAAATTGTTCTATTCGTCATTTTCAACAATTTTACAAAAAACCATTCTAAAAGGGAAATTGCAATTGCAATGCCTCTAGTGGCCAACCTGAGAAGCTCTGAAAAAATTTTTGTACTTATTTTGAAAAAAATAATAAATAGGGATAAAAAAAAATAAAAAAAATAGCTTGTATTTAAAATGCACTAAAAAAAGGAAAATAACTTTTTTTTCATAAAATTGTTGAATTATGAGAAAAAATAATAGCGTGGACGCTATTGAATATTTAATTTCCATTTAATAAAATTTTAAGTATTACTGAGCGCTCACTCTTTTATATTTTGTCATAAATATTCAACAATTTTATTTTTCTCTTTTTAGTACATTTAAAATTTCTATTTTTATTTTTTATTTCTTTATTTTTATATTTTTACCAAGTAAAATTACTAATTTATTTTTTTTATTAGTAGTCAGTTGTTATTTGAGGCTGATAAAGGAATAAGAAGGCAGATGGATGTCATTTGGATGTCAAAAGCCGAAAGGAGACGTTTTTATTGGTCCATCTTGTAGTCAGACCCAAAGTTGACATGAGTAGGTGATTGTTGTCTATAAAAGAAAAAGAATATATATATATACACACATTGTTACATCATGACCACAAATAGCCAAGTGACTGAAGATGGACCAATAAAAACGTCTCCTTTCGGCTTTTGACATCCAGGGGCTTCTCTTTTTTTGCTGCAATCTGCCTTCTTATTCCTTTATCATTTATTTTTTATTTACTCCGCTCTAATTACATTATTATAATAGCAAATCGAAAGTTTAATTTAATTAGCCTACATCGTTCATTTATAAATAAAATTTGAATAAAAAAACAAAGCGATTGAATGGGAATTAGTTCGGTCTGCAAATCAATTAAATCCCAGCTTGAATGAATAGGCTTTAAGAATGGAAGGCCCCAGGGAGAGGGGCAAAGATTAATGACTCACCCCAAATGTATCCCCATCGGAAGGTGTACATCACCATCAGCATCAACATCACCCTTTGAGAGCGACCCTCGACCCCACCGACTAATTTAATTTCGATTATTAATTTGAGAAATGAAACCCCCGCAAGCAGAAGCCATTTCTTTATTCCCATCGTTTTATTTCCTTCTACCCCTTTCACTCAAATTTAAAACTTGTTTCTTGGGCATTTGAAAATTAAATATATCTTTTTATAGTATTATCAGACAAAAAAAAAATACATTTTTTGTAGAATGAAAAAAAGTTACGTTGTTTCAATAACATATACTAAAATACGTTTTTAAAATCATGCGCTCACTGCGGGCCGGCGCTAGATATTTTACCGCCCCCTTCCCCCTCCCCGCAAGTACAAAAATTTTGATTAAGGATTTTTTATAATAAGTTAAATTCATAGCATATTAATATTTATTTTTGTAAATGTGTACAAAATTAGAAAAATTAAACAAGTAAATTGAATTATATTCTTATAAATAATAGTAATTTTATTACATTTTATTAAAATAACTTTTATTACCGTACAAACAAGTAAAATAAAATAAATTATTAAATTATTAAAACATAATACGCATGTTAGTTTTTTTGTTCACTAATTTTAATTTTCTTATTTAATTTTAAATTAATAAGGCAAAATGCCGCCCATGAAAATCTGCCGCCTGAGGCGGCTGCCTCACCGCTTTCCTCAACACAATACTGCGCCTGTGTACCTCCAACGTCATCATATGGGCACCAAGGACGGATCCAGGGATCTCTTTGGGAATGGTAAAATTTTACAAGGAAAATATCTTATATTTAATTAATTTGTAGTCTAAATATTTTGATAGAACATTCGTTATGTTATAAGAAATTTGAAATATTTTGACTTCTTTTGCGGTGATCCTTAACCGATGGGGCACGAAATAATATTTAAACTACTAATTTATTATTAAAAATATATTCCATATATTTATTATATTATGTAGATAGATATCTATCTAAATGTTGATGAAATAATATTTTAGAAAGATACGCCCAAACATGGGGCTCGGAAATATTTCGCGAGTCACGGTAACAAAAAGATTAGGAAAAACTGTCCTATTAAATTTCTTAGAAAGCAGGTAATTTTATTTCTTTTCTAAAAAAATTAAATATAGATAAATTTAAAAATATAAAGGAAATACAAATCACTTTACTTTAATTTTTCCCTTATGATTTGTATTGTCCCCCCCCCCCCCACCCCCGCCCCCCCCCTTCCCCCCCCGCCCACCCTCAGCATCCTTCCCC
>JAAAKE020135237.1:0-13965 GCA_010014785.2 Anisolabis maritima | reverse complement strand
GCATCTAAGAGAAATATTCTCTTCGAGCGTTCTTTAGAATTTCGAATTGACGGAGGAAATTTCCGTTTTTTTTTTTTATGTTGCATTATGATAATTCAACTTGTATGTTCTATAAGAAGATGATGATGGAGATCTTTTTAGGAGATTAAGCCGCCAACAACAAAATAATCCAGGTTATTCTTGTCGACGTTTCGAGCAGGTCAGGAGACGATAGTCGTTCGAAACGTTGACAAGAATATTATTTTTTTTTTTTTAATTTTCTTAGAAAAAGACATGATGAATATTTTATATTAAATAGCGTTATTTGTTACCTCAAATCTCCCAAATCGATAGTTCAAGTTTGACTCCATTTTAACTCTATCCTTCCATCTCTATCGAATAGTTTGAGAAATAGTTTTATATAAAACAATAAAAAAAGGAAATTAGAGCAGTTTTCTAAGCTTTTTATTTTTTGAAACTAAACCCTTAGAAATCAAAAAAATACTACTCTAAATTTCATTAGGGGGTCGTCGGCTAGCTAGATTGAGAAAAACTCAAAATATGAGTAGGATCTTGGGTAACAATCGAAGTGGAACAACTCCATTGCAAGTTCAAACCTGTAAATCTCCTCAACTAAGTTCTAATGTCTTTTTTTTTTTTTTACTTTAAGGATAAAGTGACTTCATATATGGATAAAGAAATTCGATCAACTTTTGATAAATAGCATCTCACTTTAATCGAGGTCACTTTATATTTAAGGATTTGAAATAAAAAAAAAAAAAAGGTTAGAATTAATGAATGATAATGATGATGTAAGGTGGAAAGAAAAAACAGCTGGTTCTTGCATTGACGGTGTGAAATTTGATCTCTTTTTAATGCGTCCATCAGTTGATATAATAATTGTAATTTTATGTAAGAGATGGGAAAAATTTATTCTATTAGAGTGGCGGGGGGGGGGGGGGGGGGGGGGAGAAAAAGAAGGTTTGAATAAAAAATATCTATATTTCCTCGCTTCCCGTACCAAAGATTATTTGTTCGCTTCCCTTCCTAACAGATAAAAATTTATATTATATTGACTACTAAATAATATAAATAAATAAGTACGGAGTCTAAATGTTGAAAAAGAAAAAATAGAAATAGGACAGACATTCAAATCCAAAAAATATTCAGATTTAAATCCGTTTTCGTATAACCAATGTCTGTTTAAACTTTTTGCTTCACAGCATACTGAAGAGAAGGAATTTCTTTCATAAAACATCAAATAAAAATATGTGAAATCGATTAAAAAACACATTGATATATATTTATTTAAATATGTCTCATAATACTAATTAAGAGAATGGATTTTTAATTATTTCCTATTTTTACAAACTACTTTTTATGTAATTGTAAGTCAAATAACAGACCGAGAAAAGCCCTACCATACTTCAAACTATTATCTAAAATTGTAATTTGTGTACATTTATTTCCAATGCAGAATTCATAAGGAATAAGCTGTCTTTGTATGTGGTTGGGGTTTCTTTCGTATTTTATTTCCAGCCCGCACACCCACTGTTTTTTTTTTTTAAACAAATTTGATAAAATAAACTGAAAATAAAGGAATTATTATTAACTAAAGACAAATATACACATATTAATGAGTATAATGAATTTTTGGATTCAAATTAATTGATTTATTTAAAACTCTTTAATCGTGGATTTGTTTGCAAACCTATTTTTAAAATTTTTTAAAGTTTCCCTCCCAAAAAAATTGCTTTACACTCTACTCTTTATTTCCATTCATCCTACCCATGAGCTCAAGAACTTTTAAATATAATTATTACAATATTTCAATATTATATTATTTTCTTTTTATTAGAATCTTAGACCATCAAGACAAATAAATCATTTACTTATTATTTACAATTACCTTCTATGTGTATTTAAAAATTGGAGGCCAATTGATATAAATAAATTATTTACCAATTATAGAGGAACCAAACTTATGACACCAGAAAGAAGGGAATTAAAAATATTTATATTTTATTTCCATGGCAATGAGTTGTCCTATCTATTCTATGGAATTCTTAAAATCCTAAATTAAGGACCCCACATTATTTTGAGGTGGGAAATTATTATTATATCTTAAAGATTATCTAATTTATTAGATTTAATCAAAATCGTTAGAATTGTTTAAGAGAAAATTATAAAAAACTTAAAAACGAACAAGAATAAGGTGTGCGGGTGGGAGAGATAACGTTTAATAGATTTCAAAGATCATCTATTACATGACTATTTTATGAAGTTAAAGAAAATTATTGTTAGAGCGAATTGTGAGAAAATCGAAAAAAAAAAAACTAAAAAAAATTACATCAGTGAAGTGCTAGTATACAATTTTTTTTCAGATCACAATACTTTCTCACAATATATTATATATGAGTATATAGGCAAGAGAAAGAAAAAATTTGTAACTACTCCACAGTGCATGATTAAATATAATATATTTAAAATAAAAACTATTAAGTATTATTTTTTTTCAGTTATTTTTCGGTTGTCAGCCAAATGTTAAGTTTTAATTAAATTAGTTTAAAGAAATAATCCTCAGAATATATTAATATAATTATTAATATTCGCTCCTAATATATCATGTTTTTAACAGAGTTATAAATTTTTTTCAGGGCATATAATTGGCAACTTTTAAACTTTCTATGTTTTTCCTGTTTATATATCCATTTAAAAAATAAAATTTATACTCTAGCCTAATAAATATAAAATATTATAAATTTAAACGGAATAAATAAAATTCAAATGTATCCAGTAAGTGTTAATAGTACATTCTCTATGGTCAAATCTGTTTTGAAAAATATCTCCCACTTGGTATAATTAATTATGGGTGAAGTCTTGTTTCGGCCTGACACCGGTTGGCATTTTCGAATGTCAATTTGAAGCAATATGGCTGCATGTAAGAGCAGCTAACGATCCAGTCCCAAGTTGACATCTGACCTTTGACTTTGCTAGGTTTGTTGCAAGACTTCTGTCTCAAACAAATCACCAAACGACAGTGATTTTGCCTAGCTCCCCACTGACCACACTAAAAAAATAGGTCAGTCATCATAAATTTTATAATTTCATTATTAAAAAAAAAAAAAAAATCTTTGAGAAATCAAAAGTTAATTTTTATGCGGAAATCAGTATTATTATTTGAACTGGATTATATTATGAAGCAAGAAAACGTTTTTCTAAAAGGTTAACCAATCATTGAAATTTAAAAAAAAAAATATTTTTAAGCTTTAATCTCATCATCTTAAATTAAAAATAATTCTCTTCAGTTTATAAACAAGTCTAACCTTTCCATTTTTTTAATAAAAGTGAAGCGATTTGAGATACTTCCCGATATGACAAAGCTGAAATTTGGATATGTTCTACTACCTATATAGGCATCTCACAAATCAAACTAAGGGATACATGCAAATCTTGGGCTATGCAGATGATTTAGGTTTCATAGGGAAGATTATTGTTCAAAGAGTGGAAGAGTTTCTTAAAGTCTGTACTAGTCTAGGCCTTTAAAAACTCACTACATGCTCACTGAAAGAAATGGAGTAGGATTAACAAGACCGAGTAGACATCACTTTTCTCTAGGGTCAAGAAGAGATGAATGGAGAAGGAAGGTTCTCTCGAGCTTACGGGCTTATTTAGCACCAATATAATAAAAGTAATTGAACCGTATATGCCCACCGGATTCACCGTTTATTTGTTTATTTAGGTACTTTCGTACATAGAGACACACCTCAATGGGAATGAATGAAAAAAGAATGCACCTATTTTTATTTCTTTCCAGACATTTCGGTTCAGGTATGGACTATCCTCATAGCCGAAAATTATATGATACTTTAAAGAATCTCGATCTACTAACTTATACTTTTTTAGTAATATATAGTTCGTCCAAGCAAGCGTTACATTTGAAGCCGGTTGTATTCATTGGTAAAAGTATCTGACCATGAATTGCACACTCAAACATTTTTTAGAAAAGCTACCTTAGACTTAATGTAGGAGAAAAATATGAGGAATAGGAATTCGATGGTTTGTTATAAATGCAGCAGTTCAAGTATCTCTCTTGCTTTGGCAATAGAAAGGAGATAATAGATATCAGACTAAAACCCTGGACCGAATTTTTTACGATCTTAATACTTTCCTTATTCCAAGTCTAAAAGTCTAATTTCCCATGAAATCAAATATAATTTAAACACAAATTTATACATTTATTTTAAAATTGTAGGATACGAATAAAATCATTTTTAAATTAGAGATGACAAGCATGCAATTAAAGAAATAATTTTCTCCATTGAAAAGATTTATTCATCTAAATTGACTGACTATTTTTCTTACATACTAATACTAAGACTTTTACTATTGTGTGTGTGTTTATAGATAAACTTTGCTATGAAAGGTTAAGAGAGACAAGCTAAAATAATTCGGTTGATTTATAAAATTTTATCAAATTATTAAATTTTATACTTTTAAAAAATCTCTGTTGGAGGTCCAAGTTCGAAACCAGCTTAATTCACCTTATATTTCATTATATCATTATATACACATCATTAATCTTTTCGACCCTAATTAACTTAAAGATATGAAAAATAAAATTAAAAATATTCATATATTAATATCCGCAAATTCGTGATTATAATTAAAAACTTTCATTTAGAAATTTTATCTTTATATATTTATTATTTTAAAATGCTATTTTCAAAAATCTCTAATATTTATAATATGTAAATTTTATTTCTTTAAATATTTCAAATTTGCTCGCCATATTTTATTTTTTTGTTTTTCGATTAGAATCATACTAAAAATTGAACTTTCTAGACTTTGATAGATGAACATGAATTAGGATCATTGTAATTCGGTGACTCTTTTCCCAGTGATATCTTGTCTGTTGACAAATTTTCTCATATGTAATATGCAACTCAAAAATATAAAGATAAATAAAGACCTTTTAATAATACTAGCTGAACGGCCCGCCATCTGGTTCTTCCTTTTCAAAGACTTGTTTAAGTTCCCATATTTTGCATATTATCTTCAATATTTCAAAATTCCAGCTCAAGAAGATATTATTTTAATTTCAGTCAAACGGACCGATGGTCGGTAATATGTCGTAACAATTTGTTTATTAAATTTTGTCAATATTTGGTCAGTAATATAAACAAATAGCCATAGGTATTATTTATAGAAAAAAATTTTCAAATAAAAGTTAAGGGCAGCTCCAAAAAAGACGTTTATTTATTTAAAAAAAAAAGGCCTATTTGTTTGTGAGAATTATTATATTCTTTTATGAAAAAAAAAATATATTTAATAAATCGCTTACTTTTTGGAAAAAAATATAAAAACTCAAAATACTATTATTTGTTATATAATTATAGTTATCATTTATTTACTAGCAACATCAGTTTATTTTTTTCAAAAACTATAAGAAAATATAAAAATTATTTATTGTTTTCTTCTTTTTCCTCATTTTTCAGATTTATATTTTTTCTGCAAATTGATTATTATAGCTCTTCTTTGAACATATAGTACATTGAATTCTATCATAAAATTAAAACTTCCATTATTTATATTAGCATAGTCTTCACTTGCCAAGATGTATTTTAAGCTGATGATTGTCATAATTTTTTATTCTCCAATTTTAGTAAATAGCTTAAATTGGATTTCTCATGCATCCAATCCGGATGGTTGTATTTATGTTCTGGTGGATATATCGGTTTTGAAATGTTTACAGAACGAAAGGATGAAGGCCTTAACAAGCTGCACATGAAGTCGAGATCTATACTTAGTCCCAACCAAAGCAAACTAGAATTACCCATCAATCGGAATTGGGGGGAGAGCCAAGGTATCATTAGATCATTGGAATAGTCATTGGGCCTCCAACATCATCAACAACAACAACAACAAACATTCCACGAATATCTGCTTTGAATTCGGTTCCCATACTCGTCCTTTTTAAATATATCTTTATCTATATTTTTCTATATCACAACCATCAAATTTGGAAGTAATTGTTGCTCGAATAATTTCTCTCCATTTATAAATTATTTAACTCAAAGCGTATGAGGTTAATAAAATTTTTTGATGAATAATTCGACCAAACTTTTTTACAATAAACATCTTGATTAACATTATTACTTTTTGTGCAACTTGTTAAAACTAAGTTTATTTATCATCATTTTAAAGTCCTTGACATTCATAATGTCTTAGAGAAAGTGCCAAGAAATAATCATATAATATATATATAGTATGTGTATTTGCGTTTATGTAATATCGAATGCATATTAATTACGATACTTATGAAATTACTTTCAGAGGGTAATCATTATATTCTTACAAATACTTTTATTTCATTAATTTATAAAGATATTATTAACCTTATACGTTTCTAAAATTTTAAAATTTATAATTTTAATTTCATATATTAAAATATTCGTGGAATAGTGTATTTTTTAATCTTAAAATTATACCTTATAAAATTGCCAAAAGCATTTTAAAAACATCCGAAAATTGACAGGTAAAATACTCAACAGATTTGAAAAGAATTTAATAAAAATTAAAGAATTCTATAACTGAGATTTTTTCTTTCCCATTCAATGAATAAATTTATTCATAAAATAAAAAAAAGAAAAACTCGAATATAAAATATTCAAATAATTTTTATCTTTTTTTTCATAACCAGGCAGGTATATTCTTGTTTTGAAAAATTTGAACGGCTCATTTAGAACTTATTAATAATTCAAACGTTTCGGTCGTCATTGAGTGTTATCTTTAGGATGCTATCTCCGCCCCGTGACCAATGTTCCAAATGACCGCCCCCGCAGCCCTTAGGGCTTTCCTGGATAACGAGACTTTCTTCCTCGAAAAAGAACTACTTCGATTAAAGACAATCCGCTCCCCCCTCCCCCCCTCTCTCTCTTACAAAACAAGTACCAATGAATATATGATACACTTGTGAATTTGGATCCTTACAGTCTCAAAGAGCTTTGTTTGAAAACTATCATCTTTTTAAAACACATCCCATTAGAAAGTACTATAAAATTTTATAAAACATTTTTTTCTAATTGATTTTTTTATCCTAAAAAAAAATATAATCCTAAATTGACCATCTACTTTAAACAAAAATTGCAGTACATTAAGTCAATTTGAGAACTCAGTCACAAATCACAAAGGAGGTGGAGTTATTTGCAAGACAAAGACAGCCTTTCAGCGATTTTATCGTACCATACTTGAAAAGAATATACTTCTTTTGTGTTCATAACAGTCATTATCTTTGCCAATGATAAGGAAAAAAAATTATTATTTATTTTTAATTTAAAAACAATACAGGTCTTGTATTAATATTTATACTAGAAATGATGTTTTTATTACTTTTTGATTTTTTTAATGCCTTTTCTGGCATTTGAGGCCATTTAGACTCCATACTTATTTATTTATATTAATTGGTAACCAATATAATATAAATAAATTTTTATCGTTCACGACGGGAAGCGAACCAGTGACCTTAGGTACTTGAGGCGAAATACACCAAAGGAGAGAGCTTTTTTTTGAATTGTTGTTCTGATTTAAATTTATACAAGCTGATAATAAAATTAATTTTATATATTAATATCTCTATATTCAAAAACGTTCATCATTAATATTATCTACAAATAGACTGCAATCAGTCTTGAGAGCATTTTCTATCAAGAGAGAGAGAGAGAAAAGGCACCCATTCTGATTAGTATATCTGTTATAACCCTAAACACTTTATTTTTTAGTTTTTTTTTTTTGGCATTTAAGGTCATTTAGACTCCGTCCATATTTATTTAAATGAATTGGTAACGATTAAATTTAAATACATTTTATCGCTTTATACAGAAATCTTCCTTCCAAGGGTCTTAAATCCTTTAATTTTAATTTAAAAAAAGCCTTCGACAAAAGATACTTACCTTTACTAGCGGATTTCCTATTTTTAATTAATTCCATTTCTATTTAAAATAAATAGCATATGTGCATAAACAACACTGAAAAAGAAAATACGTTTTATTGATTATACCAATAAAACATCTTAGCAATTCGTGTTATAGGCAAATCTGCTTCATGTATCCTAAAAATAAAGGAACCAGAATTGCAACAACAACAATAAAATAAAAATGCCCAATTAATTCAATCGATCTGTATTGTAAGTTGTTACAATTATCACCCGATTTCTTTACATCCCTCTGTGAGAGGAATCTACACTTTCTTAGGTTCTTGCTTGTCCGTTTGGTATCTCTACGATCTTTCGATCTCCAAACGCCCTTTTCTGCCAGCGAGATCGTAATCGAAACCTTGATCGATGCGATCGGCATCTCTGAAGATTTTTCGGGCCTTCTGTGGTTCTTTACTGTATCCTTTTGCATCGGCTGTAATGCGATCTCTGAACCTGATCAGCTCATATTTGCCGCCTGCTTTTTAATACCCTTGAAACTCAATCATATTGATTGTCGCTTTAAGTGAGAATTAATATAATACAGCTTTTGATTAATAGGATATTATAAAATGTATGGTGTATAATGCCAGTCAGTCCAACTCTCCTCAGGCCTTCTATCAGAATTATTTTATTTCCTACCACTAACTAACGCTCCTCCATTCCTCCCCCCCCCCTCCCTCCTCTCTAAACACGCCACTGACCTTCTTATATAATTAAATTTAAATAAATAAGTAAATCAGTGAATGATACATCAGATGTAACTGGGAATATTTTTTTTATAAGGATTTTGAGGGTTTTTATGCTTTTAATTAAAGGCTTTTCTCTCAAAAAAAAAAAAAAAAATATTTTAATACTCAATCATTCCACACTGAAATCATTTTTTTTTTTTTTTTTTGTTAATATTATGAAATCTAAAATATTAAATAAAAAACCATATTAAAACAAGGAAATTACAGATTTATGGATTAGGGTTGAATCCGACTGAGTCGGAGTAGGAGATTAAAAAAAATAAAGAATCAATTCTAGATAAATCAATCATTTATTTTTTCTATCAAATGCAATGGTTTTCATCATTGAAAATGTTCATAAAGTAGAAACTTTTTTTTAATTAAAATTTTACTTTGACATTTTAAGAATATAATTTTAATGTTAAAGAAATAAATATTTTTCTTTAGTGAGAAAATTTTCACCATCTTTCATTTAAGATAATCTTTTTTGTCTATAAATCTTAAGTTCACACTATCTTTCATATCCAATTATAAGAATATAGAAAGTTTGAACATGATTTCAACCAACTTTGTTAAAATAACGAAGAATTAACTGATTTAAAAAATAATTTATCTACACCTAGTTTTTAAAGTAAATGACAACATTATTCAAATTTAAAAATTATTTAATAGTAATATAACTTTAAAATTAACGTAGTGCTGTTATTCCCACATTTGATAGTTATTCTTTTAACCTTTTTGAATTCATACTCAATTTATTTATTAGATTATATTAATAATAAAGTAAATCAAAAATATTTGGTGATCCATTTTTGCTGAAAGTATTAGTGTATTTAATAATGTATCAAAAAACATTCAAACCCTCCACAGTGGCGTTCAAGTATGGCAAAGAGCCTAATGAATCTATTAAAAAATAATCAAATAGAACCTATATGCTCAAACTATTTATTAAAACTTGGAATAACAAAAAAAATTCTTTTTTAAAATTTTTTTAAGTCTATTTCGGCATATATGGCCATTTAGACTCCTTATTTATTTATACCAATTGGTACCCAATATAATATAAATAAATTTTTGGTCGCTCAGGACGGTACTGACTGAACTACTGACCTTTGGTACATGAAGCAAGGCCTTTACCTTCCTCCAAGGGACAGAAAAAAAAAATTTATGGCTAGAGCTAAACCTTTCATTATTGAATATATAAATTTATATATTTATAAGGTTCAGATGTCACCAAATTTTTTTTTTAAATAAATATATACTTTTTGGAAATTAAGATGGATATGTTAAAGTCTATCTTTGATTCTGATAGGAAAATTTAAAAAAAAAAAAATTAAACAAAACCTGCTTAAAATGGTAAAAGCTTAATAAATTCTAACAACTATAGCTATATTATTGAAAGAAATTTAAAAACTACTAGTGAAATTATTTATCTACTATATTAACAAAAATATAAAGCCTGATATAATTATTCAATTGGGTTCCTACTCTGGCAAATCTCCAAAAATATAATAAGGAGTGATCGTCGGCTACTCTAAAGAAGGGAGAATTTTTTATGACCTCGGGCTACGATCCGCGGGTTTTGTCAGAAGTTGGCAAGGCCAAAAGTAGCATTCCAGACAGGTGGGGGACCTACGAGTCAGAATGCAAATCCATAAATCCGCAAAGAGGCTTTTTTTAATCTGCTTTTTTACCTCAGTAGATTAATTACTACACCAAAAATGTGAATAAAAAAATTTTAAATTAAATTTAAAAAAATGGATGTATTTTCATTATTTATTATAAAACCAATAAAATCAATCAATTTTAATTCATAACTAATTTTTGTGACTTTTACAACAAAATGATAAAGTTGAAAATTTCTGTACCTATAATAGAACCTTAAGACCACCCATAATTTCTACTAATATTTCATCAAGCTAATTTTGTTCAAACTATGAATCATGAAAATTAAAAATACTAATTAATAATACCTACTAATCGCTGATGGAAAAAAATATTGATTGAAATTAATAGATAGTACTGTCAAAAATAGAAAAAAAAAGTTAATTTAACTATTTGGCTAATGAAATATGATTTGACATCTTAATTTTCAAAATTCTTAAATATTATTAAGACAATAAATAAATATATAGTAAAAAAAATTATATAATTAGTAATTACTGAGGACATGATAAATTTAGATTTATGTTTGCGATAACCAAAAACATCTTTGTTGAAATTTATAATTTAATATTTTCTAATTAATTTATAACATTTTGAAGTGTAAACTTTGTGTGCGTTTGGAATAAATAATTTTTTTAAATGATCGTTTGGTTTGGTTTTTACGTTACGTCTCTTTCATTATATATTAAATTTTTCTCTTCTCTTCGGTTTAAAAAGTATTTTCTTGTTATAATTTATGCTCCTTGGCCAAATTGCTACGGCAACAAATTAACATGTCTATCTCTATTGGAGAGAGAGAGAGAGAGAGACTGACATCTAAGCGGGGGCGGAGGGTGAAACATAAATAAGAAAAGAGGGGCCTACATGTCTTTTTGGTTATGGATTCCAGCTTCTATTAAACATGTCAAGACCCTCATCCTCGGCGACCTCTTCATCTATCTTCATTTCGATTATGTACAAATTGGAAATTAAAATTAAATTAAGAAATTTATCCGAAAAGTAATTAGGAAAAAGGATTCATATATTTAATATAAACTTAACACGTATTTTATTTAAATTTTAATGGTTAAATAAGCAGAACAACTCTAAAATTACAAGAACCTTCCTATTGCTTTTAAGTCTATTATCTACTAATTTTTCAATTTTTAGAAGTTAAATAAATCTATTTCTATTTCTTTTTAAAAAATTTTTTTATGAATACTCAAATGTCCAAAATTCCTATAAGCAATTACAAAGACTATTTTTATTTTTTTATTTCAATACAGTTATACAACAAAATATTTGTATTTTGTTGTACACTTAAACTCTTTTTGCCTGTAAAGGATATTTATAGCATACAATTTTACTATAGTACCGAGAACTAGATGCGGTTGATCTTAGTGATCAACGCCGCCATTTTTTTTTATTTCCCACTGTTCTCAGAATGTCTACTTTAATATTACTTCATTAGATCAAAATAATTATTAGTGATTTATAAAATTTTTCGAAAGGTTATTCTTATTTGAAAAAGACCGTGCCTTTTCTTTTCCATTGGAAAAATTCATATTAATTAAGAGGAATTTAAAAAACATTTTTAAAACATTCTTAACGCTTTGCATATGTAAAATGTTCACCTTGTTATCCTTCCAATCTTCACTTGAATGTTCATAAAACAAAGAAATAATATATTGAGATAGTTTTACAAAACAAAAATATATAAAAACATAAATTGCGGAATATTTGTGTTGCATTGCAAGAGGAATCAAAGGAATTTATATAAATCTCCTCTACAATGCTCTGCAATCCAACAGACTCGTTCCTTATTCTTGTCTATCTCGCTGACTGTTCATTTTCTTTTAGTTCGACTGCTTAAATGAATGAACGTTGTAACATTGATTGATATGTTAGTGACAATGCAATTGAAAATAAAAAAATAAAAATAAAAATTGTCTTTTCGCACTCAGAGAAGCAAGAGTGAATTGTAGCTGACAAGATAGAGGGCGTTCTTTCTTTTCTTATTCTGGCCACCTCCCGGGTGACAAGAAGCATTTCTTCTTCTCTTCTTTCGTTCCGCTTGTTAACTGCCCAGAATGGGCGGAATTGAGGTGGGGGGTGCAGGATTATGGTGACTTTAATAGACTTCAAGAGGAGCCTCGGAGAACCATGAAAGAATTTCTGCTTTAAAGTCTCTTCTTCTTAATCTTTAAATAATTAACTCTTATATCGCGCCCTGTCCCTTGGTGTAGAGCTAGAGGTCTAGCTTCACGTACCAAAGGTCAGAGGTTCGCTTCCCGTCCCGAGCGACAAAATTATTTAAATTACATTGGCTACCAATTAATTTAATTAAATAAGGACGGAGTCTAAATGGCCTCAGATGCCGAAAAGGACTTAAAAAAAAAAACATATCTCTCTGGCAGGAGAGAAGAGGAACAGCCACCGAGATCAGTGTCAATAAGCAAGGTCAAGCACTGCTCAACGTCGGATAGGTGACCTCCGAGAAACATTTGCGTTTTTGGTTGCTTCGGACGGCTTTTACCCGTTGCTGTCCACTCAGCTTACTGATGATTTGATTCCGGATTGTAGTGGTGGATCCATGTTTCATCCCTTGTCACACACCGATGCAAAAAATCCTGTTTATTACGGTTAAACTGCTCCAAACAGCGCTCTGAATCATCGACGAGTTGCTGTTTTTGGTCCAGTGTGAGCAAGCGCGGCACCCACTTTGAACAAAGCTTTCTCATGGACAAATGTTCATGCAAAATATTGTATACACTGCCTACTGATATCTTTAAGATGTCAGCTATCTCACGCAACTTCATTTTACGGTCTTCCAAAACGATTTTGTGCACTTTTTTTATTTTCTGGAATAACTGTCGAATTCGGGCGACCAGAGGATTCAGCATCATCGGTGTTTGTACGGCCACGTTTTAAACTCAGCAAACCAACGTTGGAAGGTTGCTCTCAAAGTAAATAAACGAGTCCCTCTACCTTCTATATTTTTGCCTCTTTTAATAAATTGAATATATATGGCCGGCAGCCAAAAAAATTTGATCCTCCCGTCTTTTTAATAAAAATATTATTTTTGTCTCGTTTGTCCTCAGAGTGTTTAATATAATTAATTACTAGTCTTATTTTATTTGGATCAATTGATTTAAATAAATATGGACAGAGTCTAAATCGCTTCAGAAGCCGAAAAAGAATTTTAAAAAATATTTTTTTTTTTTTATGAACTATGAATGATGAGGAGAAGGGATGTAGGCGTGGAAAAAATATAATATAGTTTTTATTTCTTCTTATCACCGACGTTTCAGGTGCTACCTTCATCAAATCCTTGAGAGAGAAAATTCGACTATAAGAAAATAAATAATTTTTTATTTCATATTTTGACTGACTATTGGACATTATCTCCTCATTTCAATTTATTTTTTAATATTTTTACACAATTTTCAAATTATAAACAAGCATTTAAAAGCTAACATTTTGATAAATATAAATTAACGGTGTATGAATTAGTAATATTTTTTAGATAACTATAATGATTTCTTAGACGAAAGAAGCTAAGATGATGATGTCGATCTCTTCTCTCTTCTGATTGAGTCATCCAAATGCAAAAGTCATGTAAAATAATTAGATATCAAA
>JAAAKE020135236.1:0-33163 GCA_010014785.2 Anisolabis maritima | reverse complement strand
CAGCCGGGTAGTTGAGAATGAAAAGTTCCAATATATACGGCACCCCTCATTCTCAACAACGGACTCAATATCCCCGGGAGCGTATGGCAGCACAGGTGTCCCATCCACACCGTATGAGTACCAAATGAGAGTGTAACACCCTCAATACCGGACCGTAGGACCCTCTACTTTCATAATTCGTCGGTGGTAAGAGAGGGTGTTGATCACGCTATCCTGGCAGCCAAGGATGAACTCCTGAGTCTGAGGGATTCCTCAGACTCGGACCTAAGACCAGCCGACATCAGGAAGCTAAAAGTGCGCAAAGAGAACGCGCAACGACCCACCAACGAATCAACGACCAATTATTATTATTATTATTATATGGAATAAGTGTGATAAAAGTTTCTTTCTTTCTAAATTAAAAATAAAAATTTATAAAAGATTTATAATCATGTACCCTTTTAATAATATAATATAAATCGTTATAAAAATACTATGATATCAAATAATAAAATTCAGTGAAAACGAGAGAAGGCATTTATTAAGATATGATCAAACCAGACAATAACCCAAATCATAGACCGAAATGTTATTCATGTTGATGTGGAAATAAATGGAACAGTTTTGAAAAATAAAAATAAACAAGTTAAAAGATAGGGGCAAACAAAATACTAAGCATCGGAATGTGTTAATTGATCAGTGGCAGCAATTAGGCGTTTGTGATCTGTCATATGATCGTTGGCGAGGGCCGATGATTGCCGATTCAAGCCGATTGGTGCACGTGCTCACCGTGTGCAGTAGGCCCGGGGCAAGTGCAGCAGCCATGTGCAAAAGCATAGGGAGGGGCGGTTGCTAAGTAACGGCGCCAAGCCGGGCGCCCATTGGCCCCCCACCCACCACCCGGAGGAGGGATCAATGTCTGGATAAACATTAACGCCGCCGTCCACCTCGATAACGGATTTCAGCCGATTGGCCTGAAATGTTTTTTTCCACGCAAATCTGATGGCTAACGAGCCACTTCCGATTTTTAATTGTTTCACCACCCGGGTGCCACTTTTTATTTACCTAACATCAAGATTGCTTCATTTTTTAACAAGAATATATATATAATAAACAAAACATTTGCTTCTCACACTCCGTTTGTCTAGTATAGGTGTATTTATGTTTAAAACCCAAGTAAAAGAAAGTTATTGGTTGTACTTGTTGGACAAGAATTTTTTATGGTTTTATTTTTTTTCTCTCGTATTATACAATACTACAATATATCAGCTCCTGATAGATAAATATTCATATTTCCAATTTTTCAAGAATATTTATATTAAGAAGTAGAGAGGTTACTCCCACCGTTTGCCCTAACAATGGCAAAAGCTACATAGGTAAAGTTGGCCCCCAAATGATTTTAGAGAGGATAGGGATTAATAGATTTCAAAGGTCTAATAAGAAATTGATATATGAATTTTAACCAAAATCGTTAGAGCAAAATTTGAAAAAAAATATACAACTAAAAATATACATCAGTAAAGTACTAGTACTTTACTTTTGACCAATTTTATGAAAAGCTTCGAAGTGCATGCGACGAGGGTACATAGCTTAAATATAAATTTCAGCCTTGTATGTTTTTTCGTTTTTGAGAAATCTTGTTTACAGAGAGGCCATTTTGCGAGACCCATTTTTTTAGACGCAGGAGACCTCAAAACGTGTATTTCCGTTGAAATATCGATATTTAAATTTTTACGATCGCAATACTTTCTCACTATATATTTCATATATAGGTAAGAGAAAGTAAAAATAGTTTAGAATATAAATAGTAAATTAGAGATATACCCTCTTTTTCTGTTCTTAGATAATCCTTCTTAGCCATTATGCCATATATCAGGGTCGGCATATTAAAGATAAGTCACCGGGAGGGGGAGCAAACCAGCCCGTCGCAAGTCCTGACTTGATGTTAGAGGGGAAAGGCTGGCATAAGGGGACCCGAAGAATTGCCAGCCTTAGCTAGGCTCACTCGAGGTCACTATCTACCTACTCGCAAGTAATGAGCCCCTGAATGTTCTCTTCTATGATAATAAATCCCCCCTTGGCCAAGAGGTTAAAGATATTAACATTGTTAGTATTAATGACCTTAAAAACTAAGAGGTGTGGGTTCAGATCCCAGTTAGTGCGATGAAAATATATTTAAATCAATTCGATATCTATTAATGTAATAAATATTCTTGGATGATAAATACCTATCGTTAATAAATGTATTGTGTATCATTTCAAGTCTATATGGCCTCAGATGCCGAAGAGACTTAACAAAAAAAAAAAACAAGGATAATAAAAATTTGTTTTTTGTTAATTGAAATTTAGAAACTTAAACATATTTAATTAAGTTTTATAAATATAATTTTGAAATCTTTTTAAAACTCTTCACTAAACGAGAGTATATTATTTATTAAACCGAATTTACGCAATACTTAAAGAACAGCACGGATTATTTGATTTGGTTAAGTTCGATAATCTAAACTTGATTTTTTTTAAATTGTCTTTATTTATTATTGTCATATGTAAAATGTCTTCTGCATCCATTGGATGAATGTAATTAATTAATGAGCACCTCTCACTAATTTGGATATGAAATGATATCAAATTTAACACCTATGTGTTCTTTCATTCATTTTAAGATTTATTAATAATTAATTAAATTATGATAATATGGATTCAAAAAGAAAATGTTTGTCATTTAGATATTCCTGTTAAATAAATACTCTTCTATGAGAATTTAGCTCACCAAGGAACGAAGACGAGACGGGTTCGAAGGGCGATTTGAGTTCAAAGGGAAGAAAAGCCACGTTTTCTCTTCGAGTCGAGCAATCTCATTTAGAACAAAGGACCTCAGTTCGTAAATTTCGTTAGAGGTTCCAAACGGTGAGGCTCTCTACCGTAATTGAATAGTGTTTGTACGTTTCTAACGATCGACATTTAGGGTGTGGACGCTAATATTGACTGGAATTAATTGAAACCCTCACACGATCCTTTTAATTCAAGAGCTTTATTATTTTTACTAAACTTGCCCCTTAGCCCTGTTAATTATGTTTCTCACAGCTTGATTTGACAAGTGGAAATGAAGTCTACTTGAAATGCACTCAGCCCTTTGTCTCTGGACTTAGAGCAGTTGTTTAAAGAAAAACAATCCTTTTGAACAAGTTGATAATTAATTCGTGTTCGGTTAAATCGGGTAGAAAAGCTACACTTGAGTGTGTGTGATCTTATTGAAGGGCTCAGATGTGCAAATTGGGCCAAGGGTTCGATGGCCTCATTAATGTCTGCGACATCACCATTGTTATATTATTAACAACCCTCGTGAGACGTCTAGCAAATCCATTGAAATTTACATCAATTATGTATTTCTTTTATTTTCTGATTTATTGGCTTAATTCATTTTTTCAACAAAAAAGAAATACTCTATATTTTACGTATCTATACATTAATATAATGTTATGAATTAAATGGCAATTAAAATTTTTAATAATTTTATTTTTTTAATATCTTTATAATTATTAATGTAGATCTTTTAAATGACGTTTTGGTGATGTGTGACTTCATTTCGTCTGAAGAAGACTACAGAACAAGTGGCCGAAACGTTATATTTTACCCAAATAAATTAAAAACATTTTTTTTGCAATTTTTATTTTCATTTGATCAAAATTTTTTTTTCAAATATTAAAAAAGAAATTAGAAAAAAAAATTGAAAATTTTTATAATTAAAAATAGTTGTCGAATTACAATATGAATCATAAATTCTTATTTTATGAAAAGATAAGTAATCGGAGAGGGAGTGGGTTGAAGACGCCCCTCAGGTTGCTTCAAGTTGGAAAGATAAGATCTCCAACCAAGTCTAAGTTGGCAAAATTAAAAAACATTTGTTTGAAGTTCTGAGGATCTCTTCCCTCCACCTCCCGTCTTAGCTAGGTCTCTGTTTATGGAACAGATTTTTATTTTTTAAATCAAGCATTGTTAGTATAATGATGAACGGTTTCTATCAATAACTATATTTAGTTTCCTCTTAAAAGAGATAACGACCTGTTCAAGATTGATAAAAAATAGAAAATTTTACATATATATTATATACCAAGAGGTAATAAAAAAAATAAAATTACCTAAAATTGTATAAGTGACTATTAAATACATAAAAAGATATTTAAAAAAATTAATTTCGAAGATTTTGTATATTTTTATTATGAGAAGTATGTACTAGAAATTGAAAAAAAATTGATGTTTGATTGATTCAATTGATTGATCATCCTAACATTGTTAACTCTATTTTCCAATGCCTTTATTTAACATGAAAAGGGATCGGATTACACCGCTCTCCCCTTTCTGGCTGTTTAAGGGTTGGCAACTTCCCTCCTTGCATCTGTCCTATTTTTTGTCGAGTCTATAATGATAATTTTGTGCCTATAAATCAAATTTGACCACCAAAGTAATTATGATTATATAAAATTAAAGAGAAATACTGTTTAAATATTAAAATATATGAGAGGGTTGATTTCGCTACTTGATTAAATAAATATACGGTTTTAAACAGATCGAAATTTTATTCGACTTATTTGTATTACATCATTTTACCAGAGGTAGCGTTATTATCTTTCGGGAGTGAGTTCTTCTTTACGCAGACCACCTTGTAAACGGGCAGTGGGACGCATTGTCGTGGGTCATATTCATCGACGATTTCTCGAGGCTTGTGCTTTTCTCTGTGTTGCTCTTTATGATGATGATCTAGGTGATGACGTTTGCTGAATTTGTGCCTGAGATAATCAGGATATTCTTTAGGCAGATTGAATTCGGGATTTGGATGCGGCTTGATGGGTCTGATGCCTCTGTTCTTGCACTTCCGCATCTTTTCGTAAGAAGTTTCTGGTGGAGGCATGTATGAATCCTGATAAATGCTTGAGATTCGAGCCTCTTTTGGTGAAGGTATCTTCTTTTTCTGAGGTGTCCTCAACCCCGTTGGCGCCATCGTCGAAGTTGTCTGGTAATTCTGAAGAGAGAACATCAACAAAGTTATCACTTTTGAAATATGAGATTTTTATTCTAAATTAGGCTTATTTTATTATCACAACCAGTTTTTCAATTTAAATGGAAATTTAAAAATCTGGTATGGCTAAACGCAGATCACATAACTTCTTAACTAGAGTAAGGATGTGCTATCACATCAGATTGTTTGCGTCGGGCCCCTTAGATAGTCGATCAATATACATCCAACTTGAAATTTACTGTTTAATAAATAAGAATTTCATTTGTCTCCTATTTTGTTTGTGTTCCAAAAGATAAAAAAAAATTATTTTATTCGAGAAAGTCTGATGGTGATGTTTTAAATGGAAAGGAAATTTAAAAAATTTGGAAAATTTTTAACTTGACGAATTGAAGATATTTTAATTTCTTTTAAAAAATAAAAATATGGTGTGACTAAACGCACATTAAACAACTTTATTTTACCTAAGGCAAGGAAAACTGAGTGATATGCTGTCACACTAGTAAAATGTGTTACAGACAATTTTATGGCGGATAAGGGTTAATAATATCTTTCAAGGATCATCTAATAAATAATTGATATATGAATTTTGATCAAAACTATTAGAGCAAATTTTGAGAAATCAAAAAATTAAAAAAGTACATCAGTGAAGTACTACTATTCGTTGGTCAATTTTATTTGATTTTAATCAATTATTAAAGCTTCGAGGTGCACTCGACAAGGGTACCTAGCTGAAATATAACATTTCAGCCACTTACTTTTTTTCGTTTTTGAGAAACTTTTTCACATTCACAAACATATAAACAGACAGAACATTTTGCGAAACACATTTTTACTTTCTCTTACCTATATATGAAAGTATTACGATCGCAAAAAAATCGTGCACTTTACTCTTGTAGGTTTTTAGGTTTTTTGTGAATTTCTCTTAAAAAATTCTAACGATTTTGATTAAATTGGCTGTACATATAATAATTTAGATCCGTTGGAGTCTCGACGTCGATTTTTTTGCGAGGACAAAACTTTTTCGCTATATATATTTCATATATAGGTAAGAGAAAGAAAAAAATTAACTGGCAGTACATAAGTTAGTTAATTTCCTATGTTTGATCTTGTACAGGAATTTGGAGAGAAATATTCAAGTCTGTTAATTTTCATAACGGGAAAGTTTCTTTATAATATAATATAATTTCTTCTGAAATATATTTTCTTGTAGTAATAAGGCTTATATATTTTTTAAAACACAATAGAAGACATGTTACTCGAAGTTACACATTAAAAAAAGAGTAATAATAATAATAATAATTCTTCAACTTTTTCACACCTTCCGATCAGTGAAATAGTAATAGAAGTATAATAGGTGAGATAATAATATTTCAATGGAGTGGTAAACATCTAAGATAGAAATGTCTGGTGTGACTAAACGCACATTACACAACTCTCTCTTACCTAAGATAAGGAAAGCTGAGTGATATGCTGCCGTTTAATGCCAATTTTTTATAGCAATTTAATCAATTTCTTTAGAGAAGTTTAAGAAATAAAGCGGTTACTCTCGCCGTTTACCTGAACAACGACAAAAAAACTTCATCAGTAAAGTGAACCCCAAACAATTTGGGGCTGAAAGGGGTTAAATATTTCAAAGATCATCTAATATATAATTGATATATGAATTTTAATCAAAATTGATGGAATAAATTTTGAGAAAATCGAAAAAAAAAAAAAAAAACTAGAAATGTACACCAATAAAATACTATTATTCTTTGGCCGTTTTCATTGAAAAACTTCGAAGTGCATGCAAAGAGGATACCTTGCTTAATTTTAAAAATTCAGGCTCGTACGTTTTTTATTTTTGAGAATCTTGTTCATAAACTGACACACACACACACACACACACACACACACACATACACAGAGAGAGAGAAAGACAAACAGACAGACAGGCAACTTTGCGAGAGTCATTTTTTTTAGTCTCAGAGAATCTCAAAACGTGTATTTCCTCTGAAATCTCGACATCGATTTTTTTTTGCGATCGCAATACATTCTCACTATATATTACATATATAGGTAAGAGAAAGTAAAAATCAATGTAACTACTATGATGTTTTACCAACTGATTGAGTTTTGTTTAAAATAGTTGGTGATTTTCAAGCAACGTCCTATAGACCGTAGAGCACTAGTCAATATATAGTTAAAGATAAAAATATTTTGCGAGATGAGTTTGTGCTTGGTTGTACATAATTCGCGCCCCCTGGGCTCTGACCATTATTTCCTGCTTTTGCGGCGGACGTGCTACATTTACACCAGGACAGACGGCCTAATAAATGATATACATCATGGCTTGTTAGATGGCATTGCAAACATAAAGGATTCCTTACGAAGTCAAATTATACTTTCACTGATTTTACTGATGTGTTTATTAGGGCGTGCGTCCTAGAGTAAACATAGCATGTCTGCCGCAAAAATGGAAAATCCTAGTCCAAGTCCAGGGGGCGCGAATTATGACCAATCCAACACAAACTCAACTCACAAAATCTTAAACTATCATATTCATTCATAAATCCAACGTTATAAAATGACATGAATTTCTAATTATTCTGACATATGGCGCTTTTCCTTTGTGTAAATTCGTTTTTGTAGTTGATAAATTACCCGCCACGGTCCGACAGTCTACAGATTGGAGAACAGTGGCTAAAAAATCTCTAGTTTATTAATGAATAATTATATTAGAGATTTTGAAAGTTGAAAAAACAGTAATAAATTATTTTATGTGCTTAGAAAATTTCACGGTAAATGGGAAATTATTTTTCTTTTCCTTGAGTGCACTATGATCTTATAAGTGTTTAATGCTCAGCTATCAGGGTCCTTATTTATTTATCATTTCTCCAGGTGTTTTTTGAGCTTATCTTTGCTGTGGCCATCTAATAACATATTTGGAGAAGAATTTATGTTCCATGCCAAGTTCAAGGAATCAGCAGAAGGATCGTTGCCTTCACACCGAAAAACCTCGAAAAAATTATTTTCCATCTAACCAAATGATTCTGCATTAATTTTGTAAATTTTTTCATCATTAGGACTAATGAGGATTTATGCCTCCCCCCCCTTAACTATGCCACTAATTTTCTAAATGTACCTTAAAATCAAAAAAGTGCAAAATGTCAAATAAAGTACCAGGTAGATTGTAGCAAAGAGAAATTAAATTTGTTCTCCAAAAAGACCTCACGTTGACGCATGACACTCACTATATTAAAAAATATATATGTATACATGCATTGTTGTGTATCGTAAAAGATCCTCTTATAAAAATTTTGGGACACAATTACACTCAGGTAATAAATGACTGTTGATAAATAAATAAAATTTTATTCGAAACCTTCCCTTTCTGCTTTAGCATTCAAAGCTTTTTCATTGCTGCAATCTGCCTTGTACCTTTTGTTGCATAAAAAAAAGTTCTCATTTCACCTGTAAAAAATAAACGAATTCATTTTGTATAAATTTATAATTAAACTTTATTAGTTTAAATAAACGTTAAAATTATTAATAATATCACTTGATGGAATAATATTCAGTAAATCGATAATGTTTTTTTATTTGAAATTTAACATTGTTAATTTTATTTCTTTTATCTATTTCACATTCAAACTACAATTGTTACTATAATAAAATCTCTTCGAGGTATTTTAATCTGAATATGATTTTATCAAGTTAAATGTCGGAATATATTTATCACATTGTCTATGGTTATTTGATTTATTACTAAATCTATCCAATTACTAATAACTTAGTTTATTCTGTCGAAATGATTAGAATCATTTTCCATTCCCCACTTACAAGAATATTTCGCTCATATGCTAAATATGAGATACAATATCATATAAAAGGGGTATGGCTTATTGTCAGCAAATCATGAAAGCCGCCTATGAATTATGTAAAAGCTTTATTATTATTTGCCTAACTTTGTCTGTACTTCCAATTTAATTTTGCTTTAGTTAATACAACTTATATAAAAAAGCTAATATTTCTCTCAAAAATAAGAAAAAAAAAAGATAATAAGCTTTGTCCCAAACTAGCAATGATAATAAATTTTCTAAAGTATATAATGAAAAAATCATATTAGACTTATCTTGGGGATTTACATTTTCTTTATGTCTCAGTGGAGAGAGCGAAAAGATCTTTTCTTCCTTCATTCAAATGACACAAGTTATTTTTATGCCTAATAATAACTTCCCTTTTTTTTCTTTTAAGTTTATAACAGGAGCTTTTGCTTAAATTTATTTTCACCTGCATTTGCCTGAGATTGGTCGCCTGTTGGAGCAACATAATTTGCTCTTCGAGATCTTTCATATATGGAGAAGTGATATAGTCTTTTTGGTAAAGGCTTCTACCTAACAGAGGCTCATCCCTAAGGCAATAGGGCAGTTCTTCTGCCCAATAGTCCACCTTGACTTGGTTGCCATAATGAGCAAATGCCTTGAATTCATTTTTTCGATCCTCTCTTGCTTTGATAGCTTTCCTCTCCTTTGCGAATTTTTTATAAAGCATTTTTCGGGCTGCTTCCTTACGTTTCTGAAAGAGTATGCCATTCGATTAAATTTATAGGTTAGGATAATGGAGGCTGTTAGTTTGACAGATTTACCTCTAATCTCTCTGGTGAAGTCGATCGAAAAGGTTTAATGTGTAGCTTCGGGATCCATTTTTGCATTTCTTTACGATTTTTGCGGCTGTACATTATTTTACTTTTAAAAATTTTGAGTTTAAAATGATCGAAAAAAAAAGGTTGGGAAATGTATGAACTTGATGGAATGATTAATCCGAAAGAGGAATTGCCAACTTAACTTTGCATAAGTCTAAATCACTAAATTATTATGAATATATTAAATAATTAAAAAAGAAAATTTAATAAATTAATAAATTTTAATTAATTAATTTTACTTAGGCTTAATTAAATTATACTTTTTAGCAAATCAATATTTTATTAGTAACAAAAATGTTATTTAATTTTTTAGATCCTTTTATAAACTAAAAATAACCAAAATTACATATAATTTTTTAAAAATAAAGTTGAAAAATATATATTAAAAAAAAAAATAGATTCATTTAATACTCGTTTATATTATTTATAATATAAATAAATTAACCGCTTCGTTTTAAACTATAAATAAAAGTAAAATTACAAGTGATTTTCAACTCAGATAAATTTTGTCTTCTTAAGTTTGTTTATCAAAAAGTCATACAATATACATTTTTATTTTATCAACGATGTTCCCGAAATAAAAAAAAGTAATCTGATTTTTTAATCATGTTGATAAAATATTCATCTTTTTTTCCTAAGTTGACAGAGTTGAAGGTGTCTGTATTTTATTTATGAGGGACAAAAGTCGCAAACGCCTTTCTCTCCTGGGGGAGTGGGAAGGAGCATTTCACAAAGAGCTCTTGTTGTCTGTTCAATTAATGTCGCTTAATCTTTTTTCATGTTTTTCTTTTTTTTTTTTTTTTTTTTTTTTATGTTTGATTACCTATAATCGATAGGTCTCGGATTGTTTTTTGAAAAAAGATGAGCCACGTCGAAAAGGATATTGGTTTCAGGATCTTAAGGGCGGTTTTAGGGTGCTAAGGCAGTTGGGTATGGAACTAATCGAACCTCAGGACAGCCCATTAGCAGCCACAGCTCCAGCCAGCTCCTGTTTGGGACGCAGTTTTGGCCCCAACCCGTGGGACCTACTAAACCCAGGAGGACCCTCCTTGCACGCCACACTTGCTAATACCTCCTTTCTATTCTGGTCCTGCTCCTTTTTTCAATCCCAATTTAATCTCAAATAATGCCAATAGTTCCCCCTATCTGTTGACCCTCGGGGGAGAAGGGTTTCAAGCGCTTTTTCAAAAATATTAACGTTATCATTCAGGTTGAAGCTATGACTGTGTTTAAAAGAATTTCTTCGATTGGAAAGCTATCGATCCGACTTATTTTCGAGGGCGAAAATTCCAACAGCTTCAACTCCAACCCTGAATTGATCTGATAACATTTTTTTTCCAAGCAGGGTGTTTCTAGTTTTGTTAGTAAATGGAAGAATATTGGATGGCGAAGGTTAAACCAAAGGGATTACAAGACTTCTGTCAAATCGCTAATGTCAATATTTTCTCAATTTGATCCATCTTGTGGAATTTACTGACTAACTGCAAAGAAGCGCACCGACTTTCAATAGATTACCATTGGCAAAATGTCCATCCATTTCAAACTCCATTCAGTCTTTGAACATCAAATTTATTTTTCAAGCTATCATTTTATTTTGTTGAAAATAAAAAATTGACAAGTTGAAATCTAAAAATATATCCTACGAATCTTACGTGATTATCTCTAAAATTTATATAATCTCTTGATCCTAATGAATTGTTTACATATATTTTTAGCTAAATAAACATGCTCATTAATTTAATAAGTGTTTATTAAGTCAAATTAATAAGCAGTTTTTAGAAATTGAAATATTTTAGTTGTAAAAATATTGCTCTAATGAGCTTGGTCGTTCTTTGCCTCATAGAGAGAGTATCATTAATGTCAACGAGGTACTATCTCTACTTCTAATTGGCACCTCTCAGCCCTAACTCCATAATCACAGGCTTTACCTGAGAGGGTCTATTTTCTCCCATATATTAACTTGAACAGAAATAACAAGAGCAAATGAATATATATATAAGCTAGATGATTTTTTCGAGATCTATTTGATTAACATGTATCAGATATAATCATTAAATTTGTCTCGAATCAGGCTATAAAGCAGCGGAACAATTATTTTATTAAAAATAATTTTTTGTGAGAAAATTTTTGCTGGTGGGTCATGCGAGCTCTGGCCTCCAGGAGTCGAACCCAGAATCTCCAGCTTATCTGGGGCATCAGCGTCCTTCGTAACCGGCAAAAACAGACACTCAGTATATATATAGCTCTAATGTTAAATTTAGTCCAAAGTGAAAAATATTTAAACAAATTTTTCACTCATCAATCGCTTTTTTGGAGATGTGAGTTTACGCTGGTATGGCCGAGCGTCCGGTGGTCTAGTGCAAAGGAAGCACACCGATGCCCCAGATAGGTTGGAGATCCCGAGTTCGACTTCCAAGGGCCAGGGGTCGCTTGATCCACAAACAAAATATACATACACAAAAAATTATTTTATTGTATATATATATACAGGGGTCATATTTGTTGGATACGTTGATGGCAACTAAGTTAAGACTGATATTTATTCTGCCAGTTTTCCCCTCGGCCTCTCTTATCTAAACTTAGTTTTATTAGTAAACATTGCTCCAAGTTCCACCCAAGAGCGGATACAAGAAGGGGGCGAGAGTAAACAGAATAATAAGGCAATCTTTGAGTGAGGAGACGTTCTGTTATATAGGAACAACAGCAGTTATTTTTCAAAATAATTAAAAGAAATAGTAGGGAAATATACAAAATAAGAGGAAACAGATAAATTATTAATTAGACTGAATTTTGTAATAAAATAATAAATTTGTAAGCCAAGCCAAATACATTAATTATTGGGCATTTTTCCCACTTAATTTTTTTTCTCTTGAATTTTTTGACTCTTCACCGTAAATTTTTATTGCAAGTTATTTTAAATATAGACGTTGAATATTTTTAATCTAAGAAGAGCATAGGCCTTTGCCTCTGACTTCCTATTTTTTTCATCAACCTATTGTATTTCTATTTTTCCTTGGTATGAAATATAAAAAATACCTACAATGGTGTAGGAAAGGAGGAGGGGGCTCGGACAACCCCGATGATCTTCAATAATATTTTATACATTTTATAGTTAATTTACGAATTTAAGATCATTAAATATGACTGTATTATTTTTTATATACGAGGATGGTTCAAAAAGTAAGGTAATAAGAGTCATGGACATAATTTATTCTGCAGCCTCATACAGTGATACATATTATGAAGGCACTAGTACTCATTACTTCTCAATATAGTAATCCTGCTTGTCCAAACATTATCAAAGCATCGATGAAGAAATCAGGGAAATTTTATTTAACTTTTATTTTTAGAGATTTTTCTTTTGTGTGTATTAATCAATTATTAATATTATAAAAAATTTAATTAAAATAATTAAATTAGTAATTAAATTCGGTTTATTACAAATATAGGAATTAGAAATAGATATTTATATTTTGTTACCATGGCAACGGGTCTTCTTATCTTTTCTATGGGATTCCTAAATCCTAAATTGGGTCCCACACTATTTTGGGGTGGGAATATAATACATCTAAGAGATTATCTAATTTATTATATGTACAGCCAAAAAAAAATAATTAGAATAGTTTAAGAGAAAATCACAAAAAAAAAAAGACTAAAAATGTACAAGGGCAAAATGGGCTCCAAACAATTTTGGGGGGATAAGGTTTAATAGATTTTAAAGAAGCAAAAGACTACATTAGTAAAGGGGGGCCCCAATTTTGGGACAGACATTTCAAAGTTACATTTCAAAGATCATCCAATAAGTAATTGATATATGAATTAATCAAAATCGTTTGAACGAATTTTGAAAAAAAATCGAAAAAAAGCTAAAAAAGTATATCAGTACTAGTACTGTTTGGTCGATATTGTTGAAAAGATTGGAGGTGGATGGAACGAGGGTTAGATACCCTAGCTTAAATATAAAATTCCAGACTCGTACGTTTTTTCGTTTTTGAGAAATCTTCTTCACACAGATACACACACAGAGAGAGAGAAAGAATTTTGCGAGACCCATTTTTTTAGACTCAGAGGACGTCAAAACTTTTATTTCCGTTGAAATCTCGACATCGATTTTTTTGCGATCGCAATACTTTCTCACTATATATTACATATATAGGTAAAAGAAAGTAAAAACAATTTGTTGCATTTCTTCAAATTTTTACTATCTTGGAAATTTTTGTTGTTGTTTTTTTAGAATAAATCCGTTCCCAGTCAACAGAATGTTATGAAAATTGGAACAGGGCTGAAGATAAACGTCTTAATTATTATCACCTAGTTTCAAAGGATATAGCTCAACGGATGCTAAGAAAATCGTGGTGTGCGATAAATATAGAGGGGTCTTTTTACCAGCCCCTGTACACCGATTCGCTTCAAATTTTTTATACTTTCTTAAGCACTCCTAGTGGTAACAAAGTGTTACGGTTCATTTTTTCAGATGAGTGGTTCCAGAGATATGTCAAAACAGATTCTACGCACATTAAGATTTTTCTGCATTGAGACAAAGATATTTTTAAAAATTGGGGGGTTAAATTTTTCCTGATCATAATACCTTCCCTTTACTATTATATAATAGTGCGGGAAAGTAATACAGTTTCATCCAATTGACAAGCGCCCCATTGTCCTGGCGCTTCTAGATCATCACTTAGGGTCGGTAATGGTAAAATCTGGCCTTATAGGGACTAAAGAAAATATGAATTAATACAAACAACGCAGCCAAGGTGGGGGAGTTGTAAGAACTTCTAAAAATCAGACAACAAATTTTCTAATGATATTCTAGGTAGACCATACTTTTGCTAAAACTCTATTAATACTATATGAATTTATATAATTTTTTACCAACGGCAGTTTAGGTAGGTAAAGTTAATATAATCACAAAAAAAGAGAAATTGAACTAAACTGTTTTGAGGTCCCGGTCCTGTCAGTCTATCTAAGTACTCTTTAGCATGATGTTTCTTCTCTCTCTGTGTGTTGTGGTCATTTCTTTTGTCCACTATAAGTCAAAATATTTGGGAATGCGCAAAGCTGAATTGTCGCAACTAACTTTAATCTGTACAAGGGCTGTGACATTACTCATTGCGTTCTCGACTGTCTCAAAATAATAGTGTGGGTGGATAGATGTTGGTATCTGAATCTAACGTAAAAATTGTAATACAGTATATTTGTTAATGAAATATTATTTCAAAATTTCAACTACTGTACCATGTTATCATGGATCTTTTTTAATATTTTTGCATATTTATACTCCATTTTTCCATTTTATTCGAATGCGAAGTAAAAATTTTGATATTCAAAAAAAATAGTGGACAGACAGGTAGACATTCAGGCATACAAAGAGACAAAGAATACAATAACAAACTTTTCAAATTCGAAAATAATTAGTCGATTGTGCTGAAATATTTGCACACATAAAATAGACCTAAATGCCGAGAAGTGAATGATTTTTGGTAAACATCGGAGTATTATGTTGGAAGGGGGGGTGGTTGCAAAAAATTTTTCTTGTTTACCACATATACTTTTTATTATTTATTCTAAAACAAGATCTTTTCCTGAGTAAAATGATATACAATACTTGTATCTAAATTTGGTTTGTTGCAATTTGGAAAAATGATTTTAAGTTCCACTTGGAGCTGATAGCCATTAAAATCAGTAAACAAAAACAAAGTATACAATTAATTAAAATTTATCTTAATCAAATATTGAATGTAAGATTTAAATATATAGTAATTAGAATTAATTATTGTTAATTAAATTACAAACAAACAAATATCTTTCGACTTAATTAAGCAACACCTTCTATATCTCACTATTTTTGTTAGTAAATGGGTAAATGTTGGCAAAGATAACCGCTCAGTGCCCGATCGAGTTGTCTTAAGCTGAAAACGGAGGCCAATTTAGATTTACGCCCGTGCGCAGACACAAATCTAAGGGGAGGGCATATGGGTTCTGGGCCCTCCATCCCTTCTTTCCCTCCTAGAAATGTTCAAGTTCACACCATTTAAGAGGATTCTATTCAAAAAATTTCCTTGGGCCCCACACGAAAATTTTTCTGGATTCGTGCATGCCAGGACGAAAAGAAAATGTTTTCTCTTGAAGTATAAATATTAAATTTTTTCTATATATATATATATATAAAACGAGACTCTCGGACCGATTCTCATCTCGTCTCGGACTTTTGAGTCCTTCTAGTTCTCGCTTCTTGTCTCCCAGGGAATGATTACTTTTGAGTTAAGCAAATGCTAATTTTACTAAGTTTTTAATTAATACACTAAATTTTTATTAAAGTTATTCACGTAGGAACGGGCGGTTTGTTTATTTTAAAGAATTTCTTATATTAACAATTCTCTATCAGTTAATGTCAACATTACCTAGTAAAGTAAAGAATCCTTTTTTTCGAACTTTAACTGAAACACCCATGGACGTAAACCACGGGGAACGTGGGTTCGAATCCCACGAGGGCCTCATTTTTTTCAATTTACGAATTAAGATCGCGAAATTGATATTTTCTAAATTTTGGAAAAAATTGATTCCATTCCATAACTAAAAGCTTTAGTTAACATAATACATACACTACACCCTTATCAGTTAAATTCAACAGGCACATTACCGATGATAACATATTTAATTTATAAAACATAATATTTGAGTACAAATTTGGGGTCCTCTTCTTGGATCTTCCCATCAATGGAGCTTAAGAAGCCATTGCTTTAAATATATATATTTTCTAAATTTCAAAAGGTTTCAAATAATAATAAAAAATACCCTCATCACTCCCTCTCAACTTCACCAAAAATTCCTCTAGATCCGCCCTTGTTCCCACTAAAACGATTTTTATACCTGATAAGTTTATTATTTTTTAACGAATTTGAGTGTCATTTGTTGAAAGTTTCAACAAAAATTTTCAGATACTTTTTATAAATAATAGAGTAATCAGATATATTGTAAAAAGTGGTTGGGCGAGTCCAAATATTTGTAAATCAATGTAGGCCTATTAATAATATAAGTAACAAATAGAGAAATTTTTTTAGGTCTGGTTCCAAAACAGAAGAGCAAAATGGCGGAAAGCAGAGAGACTTAAAGAAGAGCAACGAAAGAGGGATGATCAGGATAGAGGAGGAAAGAGATTGGATTTGGCTTCGAAACCGCCCTTGGAACAAGATAAGGTATGTGCTCTCCAGGTCTTTCAATTTATTCGCAAATTAGGGCTTCGGAAATTGTTCAAAAATAATTCTTCTCACGTTGGCCTCTGAGAATGAATAGAATGATACTAGCCAGGTGCCTTCTTGAGTAGATTCAAAATTACTCATTTCCCAAATTGTACTTAGGATAGGTTTACACAAATAAATATTTATTTCACATTTATGCTATTTAAATATCATAAAATCAAAAATGATTATTAAATAGAATATAAAACGTGGCCATTTCAAATCAGATAAAAAAATTATACAAAAATTGAAAACTGGTAAAATAAAATAGTATTTCCGGTTGCCTGATTTTAACCAAAATTTGTAGGTCGAATCTTCCAATAAAATCCAATAAAAATATAAAATTTAAACTAAATTAATGTATAAAATCTAAAACAATGGAAAATCTCGAAGAATAAAGTGGTTACTGCTTGCTGTTCAATTATTTTAATCAAAATTGGCATGTCAATTTAGCATCTAAGCAAAGTTTCAGTAGGATTTAAATAAATTTTTGTCATGAGATAGATATAAACCTGGTTGTCTTCAAATCAAGAATGAAGCTTCAAAGGGAATAAAATAGCCATTTAAAATATAAAATTTGAATTATGTCCACTTCATTAGTTTTTTAGAAGACTTTTTTTGGCTTTAGGGACCTTTTTTTTGCAGGTTCTGATAAAATCTCGATTAAAAAAAAAGAAAGATTTCCTTCTAACAAAATTTAATTATTTATTATATTTTTTAGTTAAAAGAGTTAACTCCCATTATTGTTAACTCATTTTTATTACAATGTGTCTACGTTTTTTGCGCAATCTTTGTTTATGGAATTTCATTATGTCGTCTTTTTTTATATGGTATGGTATTAATTTTCGGATTAATTCATTTTACAATTTATTACTAATTAAAAATATATGATTTTATAAAATGTAAAAGTCTTTTTATATAAAAAGAAGAAAAATTATATTCAATTAGATTTGATGAAATTCAATTATTTTTTGGTGAAATAACAAATATATTTAAAAATATGCTTTGAAATTTTAATTAAGAAATATTTAATATATATTTAAGAATAGGATCCATGTTTATAAATTGATTATTTGCATAAGAACAATATTTTTATTTAATAATTATATTTTGTGAATATAAGCAATAATTTTTCATTGAAAAATTAATATTTACAAAATTTATATTGTTTATAAACATTTATCTGAATTTATAATAGAAATAAGAAAGAGAAAAAAATTGGTTTAAAGCAAAATTGAAAATAAACAAGCAACCTCGAAAATGCATTGCTATCATTTTGGTCATCATTTTTCCGATATATGAACAAAGGATATCTTTCTTCATAAAAAAATCACTCTTTTATTGACCATTTACAAGATTAAATATTAATATTAAAGTTTTTTATTACTTTTTGATAAACATCAAAGGGGAAGAAAATTAAGTATTGTCATTATATAAATAAAACTCGTATATGAGTAGGTAAGCTGGATACCATGCTTATTTTTCAAAAGGAGGAAATGATCCAGCGCCTATTTTTGACCACAATGATTAAATTTATTTTGAAAGTATTTCTAATGGTTTAATCATTTTTATCCTCAATGCTTAAAATTGATGGATGTTGGACTGGAGAAGTAAAAGTCTGGAGAAATTTGCAAAATAATTTGAGTCGTAATGGACAAAAAAGACACGGATCATTGTCCCCTTTTGCAACAAGCTCATAATTCAAATTTGGCTTCGATTCTTCCTGCCATTTCTTTGCAAACCTCTTAACAGTCTCTTTGACAACAGTTTTAACTTTCTCTTAACTATTCATGAAATATATAGAGGGAAAGTATTGCGATCGCAAAAAAATTGATATCGAGAGATTTGAACGGAAATACACGATTTGAGGTCCCCTGAGTCTTTTTAGACTAAAAAATAGATCTCGCAATAATGGTCTGTCTGTCTCTCTCTCTCTCTCTGTCTGTCTGTCTGTGAACAAGATTCTCAAAAACAGAAAACGTACGAGTCTGAAATTTTACATTTAAGCTAAGCACCCTCGTCGCATATACTTCTAAACTCTTCAACAAAATCTTGGGCCAAAGAGTACTAGTACTTTACTGATGTACTTCTTTAGTTTTTTCAATTTTCTCAAATTCACTCTATTGATTTTGATTAAAATTCATATATCAATTATATAATAGATGATCTTTGAAATGTATAGACCCTTATCCGCCCCAAAATTGTTTTACTGATGTACTCTTTTGCCGTGGGGGTTAATGGCGTGAGAAACCGCTCTCTTTCTTAAACTACTCTAACGAAATCAATTAAATTAGTATTAAATTGGCATTAAACGGCTGCCTAGGGGCCCCACGCAAAAATGTGGTGTGAGAGCACCTTAGGAAGAGAAAGTTGTCTGATGTGCGTTTAGTCACACCAGATTTTTATATTATTATATGTGAGGGGTCCAGGAGTGCCAAATCATCTCGATGAGTTCCCCGTCCTTGGGTAATAAGTTTTCAGTGAGGCAGCAAAATGAGATTTGTTTTCTCGTTTCCAGTGCATCTCTAATTAGGAATTCTTAATAATAATTAATAAATCACTCATGACATAAAAAAAAGAATACGGCCAATCATTTTGCTGTGTGGCCACCTCGGTGCAGTCCATGTTCTTGGTTCCAATCTTTTCTATCACATTTGATAAATTTATTTTAAGGAATTTTATTATTACCTGCAGCGTCTTGTTAATATACTGTCCCGTCTAATAGTGGTGATATATGTTTTGATTTACTTATCTTGAATAATTTTTCCGAGTTGAAATGAAACTTTTCAAATGGATTCGCCTAATCAACAATATTTTAATATGCAATTTATCTAAGGGGTAAAAAACATCTGATGGGCTATAAATAAGAGAGGGGTGTGTATGTTGTGTTTTGTTTGAATTAGCATAATGATGCGGTCTGATTTGTGGCGTTAAGCAGGTGTTAGTAATTTCCAAGCAAATTACTCGGTATTTATGGGCCAGCTTGCTTCGCAAATGGTAAAGTTAGTCGAAACCTAATATAATTAATAACCAAGGTATTTCATAAAGATATATATATATATATATCTTTATTAATATTTTTGTGCACCTGGGTACAGCAAAATAGTAAAAATAATCAATGGTGAACAATATTTACAATATAAAGGAATTCTCTTAATTTTCCCCCATATATCACAATTCATTTACATTCTTATTAACTTCATAAAGATCCCCTTTCCACATGAACCTAAAAACATAAGTATCAAGAATGTCACAAGATTTTCCTTGTAAAAAATCTCCCCTCTTGAATTTTTTAAATTAATTAAACTAAATAATTTTATTTATTATAATACTGTTGCTGTTCATTTTTCATGTGCATACTTCTCATATCACCTAATATCTAATCTAAATTTAGGTCTCAAAGGAGGTCTAACCCCCCATAACCCCCCTAGCACTGGTTTGGAAGCCATGGGCGTAGTCAGGTTGAGAGAGGGCCAATACGTGTCTTTTTTTTTTTATTAAAATTCTTGATGGAAATCTTAAAGTAAATTTTTTGTCTTCAAATACATGGCTGTCATGCATTTTGTTTCCTGATTGTGACCCTTTAAAAAAATTTTCAAATCACCAACCACCCAAGCAAATTTGACAAATTTAAGTGACTATGTGAAATCTCTCTTCTCTCATTTCCCTATTCTTTCTATGATTTTATAGACCTAATTGGGGGATAGATAAATTGAGGGCACAATTATGCTCATGTTTTAATACATTAGAGCAGGGTAGCCAATTTAGCGTCTGAGGGCGCAAGAGCGCCCGTGACCCGATCTTGTAAATATGGTGTCCTAACAACGATCCCAACCATCTCTTTAAAACCTTTAAAAATTTAACTGTTCATTTATGAAATTAAAATACATAAACTCATTAATAACTATTATATTATTTCAATAAACTAATTGTTATTAAATAAATAAATAATTATTATACAATTGTAAGTACCCTAGTAGTTATTAATTATATTTATTATACTTCACTTTAAATATGTTTTGTTATTTTATTAGTTGGTTTCTATCAATCTTTCCAATTAGAATCCAGTCCAGTAGATCCCTGATTCAAAGAATCATTTATCTTTTTTTAATAATTTGAAAAACAAGTTGATAAATTTTCAATTTTATTTACCATTATTCACTATAAATTGTCGGGGATAGTAAAATTATGAATATAAAATTAGTTTTTTAAATAAAAAATGATTTTATGGGATTCAAAGCAGGGGTCCAATAACGAATTCCAATCATCTTATCAAAGGTATATACATATTTTTTAAGTTGAACTGAAAAAAAAAACCTTTCAAGTGATTGTTCATTGCGATAACATCACATGACATGGTCCTTCTTCCTTGCGCCAGGCATTATTATTATTAAAATTTTTCATTGCGCTCATGCTTTTACAAAGTTTGGCCACCCCTGTATTAGAGCAATGCGTAAAGCTTAAAGCTAGATAGGTGGTGCCAATTGAAAAGGCTCTCTAGTGCAAATGAAAATATCTACTATATATAAATTCTCGCACACATATTTTCTACTGGTGCCAGCAACTCTATTTATGTGTAAAGCCATACATATTACTAATAAAAAATATATGAGCAATGAATAAGCCCTTAAACTACCAAATAATTTTTCTCAACCTAGATTAATAATTAACTTTTAAACGTTGATTAATTTTATGTATCAGATGGAAGAAGTGGGTCGAAGCAGCAGTCCTGAGGGAAGTGAACTCGGTCCTGCACCTGCAGGAGTTGTGTCCTCAGCTTCCCTCTCTGGATGTCGTGACAATACAGAAACTCCTGTCAGTTGCGCAGCAACTGATCCGGAAGCTGATCCTGAACTTGACACCGACTCAACTCCTGCCAATGGAACTCATCCTCCTACTGAACACAGAGCCTTTACACCCAGGTCAGTTTATTAAAAATATTAATCAAAAAACCATGAATGAAAAATAATTTGAGCTTCTCTCTAGTAAATATGTATATAATAAATAAGCTTTTTTATAATATGATTATAAAAAATTTAGATTAAATTATAAAAAGAACAATAGATGGAACAATAATACATATATAGGTAAGACAAAGTAAAAATATGTAAAACATTAATCTATATTTTATTACTGTTTTTGGCATTTTCTTTTATCTTAATCATGTTTTATTCACAAAAAAATAATAATCATGATATAATCCAAATTTTCTTCTAAAATCAATAATGTTGGTTGGTTATTTGGAAAATGTCATTTCCCAGAATTTATATGCCTGGCAAAGAAACAAGCGCCCCTGAGTTTGCATATGAAAAAGAACACGAAAAATGTCGGTAACATTCTTCCAACGATACTTGTATGGACATACAATTGACCCCAAATTTAATTTTACATTCTCAACGAAAACATTTTTCTCGGTTCTTCGCAATGAAAAATTCATTTATCCTGTTTATGACCAACTCCTCGAGTTTGATTATTTATGAATTTGTTGATAAAAATGCATATCATATACATATTCATATCAATTATTAATAAAGCTAGAAGTATATTAGCTTCTTCGGGTTTTTTTTTAAGAAATTCTTTTTACAGCCAAATTAAATAAATATTTTTAAATTAATATTTAATGTTTAGTTCCTACTTTATTTTGTTTGCATTTTTCCAGCCGCTGCTTGCTTTCAACTCACTTTTAATCCTAAAAAGAACAATCTGGAGAGTTGGCCTCTTAAAATACACTCTTCGAATTATACATTTCTATTTGACCCTGTTGAATTTTTCCCAGATAATATAGCGGAAACTCAAGTAAAGAAAAATTTCAAGAATGTTGTATCATGAAGGTGAAATATAGAAGTTTTCGGTCATAACTTAATTTAACCGTTTTAAAAAACTTGAGAGACCCTTTTTTTAGTCTCAGGGGACCTCAAAACGTGTATTTCCATTAAAATCTCAACATCGATTTTTTTTTTTGTGATCGCAATACTTTATCACTATATATTTCAGATATAAGTAAGAGAAAGTAAGTTTCCATGTGCACCAACTTTGGCCTTCAACTATTTTGTAGTACATATATGGTTACCTTTCTAAACTTTATTGTAAAAACCCACAAAGTAAACAATATGAGACTAATAGTAAGCAATATCGGATCTTCACTGTATAAAATTTCAATTTACAATATTTTACTCAAATCTTAGGGATTTTCATTAAACTATCAAAAATAGTATTAAAGGCTCCTTTTAATTAAAAAAAAACTCTCACATCCCCCACTGAAAGAAAAATGGTTCTCTCTCTTAGCTCTTTCCATAATAAAAGTTAATTATCAATATAAATTTAAAATTGGCATTTGATGTAATTAAAAAAAATAGAATATCATAATGAACTTTACAGATCAAGAAGATTTTATTGCACTATTGCAATTAATATTTGACAACTCATCTATTATTTCGATTATAATGGAACATTCGCAAGACAAATAATTTTAGTTGGAATATGTTTAAGGTTAAGAGTAGTACTGACAAACCTTGTCCTACATCTTTTTTAATAAAATACGATTAATTTTCATATAAGCCAAAATTATTTAAAAAATTTATTAACGATTTACGTAATTAAAGCTCTGTCCTAATACATGCCCAAACAAAGTTAAACATACTAAATGCAATACTTAAAATAACAACATTAACATTTACTGTCGAGCTGGAAATTAATAAAACTCTTTCTAAATATGAAACTAATGAATGTTAATAATAAAAGCAAAGCCAGCTGATACAGAGAAATAGAAGAGAATCGGACAGATTATTAAATTACCATTCTGACTACCCATTCAGGTACAAGAAAATAATAAGAAATCTCTAGGATGGGGAATTAGATTACATGATCAAGAATTTTTTTGACACTATAAAAACAAAATTACAAATCTCCTACTTAATGAGTATCCAAAAAAATGATTAAAAAAATAATTATGATGAACAAAAATAACAAAAGAAGAACTGAAAACACTATAACAAATAAAAAATAGGCCACTACATACTTTTTTGTTTACTTAATAATTGTGTATTTAATAATAACACCATTGTATTATGGGAGAAAAAATGTTCAATATTGTAAGAAAATAATTTTTTGAGGAGGAAGACGGAGGGGAATTTTTTTCAAAATGTAAAAAATAAATTTTATCTGTGTATTTGACTAACTTTAATGAATTATATATATCATACAAATGAGAAAATCAAATGCTCTGCAATTTTTATTCCAACAACTTTTGCTGTAAAATCGATTGCAAATATGATAAAAAAGATAATTAGGATGAACGTAGATAACAAAACAAGTTACAAAATCGTTAAGAGGGAAAAACATTTTTTCTAAAGATGACTTTTGACACTTGGTTTTTATCATTTTCCTCAACTAAATTTTAACAAGTAAATACATCTAATCCTCTACAATTTATCTGATAAAGGCTATTCTGATAAGAAGCATAGTTTTGGAGATAGTTAAGAAAAACTAAAGAAAAAGTCATAATATAAGACATAAAACAATTTTTTAAAGATGGAGGCCGAAGCTCACCTCGGGGTGGAAGAAAACTCAGAATTTTCAAATTTGATATAAATGAAAGCAACTAAAACAATTTCCAGCTTTCCTCTAATTATTTGCAACCAAAAACTTAATTTTATGAGCTAAAAATGTAATAAAAAATATTTTTTCGAGTCTTGAGGGGAGGTCAATTACCTCCTTGCATCGATCGCCTCGTGTTCCATCCTAGATAATAATTTCCTTGTCTTGCAGCGTGTCCCTTTCGGGATCTGCTTCACCTCTTCCGCGATCCGGCCATCCAGGACCAGGACCTTCTGCAGGTCCGACGGCAGCATCTGCTTCCCCTTCATCGTCTGCATCTTCACCAGCTTCCTCATCGGTGGCCGAGCCATCTGCTCTCAGAACATTGCCGCCTCTCCCTAATACCATCTCTTCATTCAGTCATCACCTCTTCCCCAGTTTCACCGCCGAAAAGTGAGTACCACAAACACATTATAATCATTTTTAACATTTTCTTTATTCTGGTTTAAATATTTAAATATAATACAGAAAATATAATTCTTCCCTCGCAAGCATAAAGTTATGTCTTAATAGAAAGTTATTTGAAGAAAATCATGCCAAAAACAATGGGTAGTAAATAGTTATTATTATTAGGATATGAGGAATTTCTAGATGCAGACATTGCAAGCCAAGATTATTTCGTTTGAAAATATTTATTGGGCCGACGTTTCGGTCTCCATTCTTAGGGCCCAATAATATTCAAAAAGCAAATAGTATAAATACAATACATATAGCTGCAATTATTATATAAAATTAAAATTTAATTTAATTTGTTTAAATTTTATACGTTTTTAATATGTTATTTGTATCATCTCTAATATACCATATACTATGTTTATCAACCCTATGGACACGCGAAAAGAAATGACTGGATATGAGGCTCAAAACAAAGTTTGGTAACAATGGCCTGAGGGGGAGAGAACTCACAGTCAAAAAACATTCCTAAAGAAATACCAGGTAAAATTTCGAGATGGCTATTTGGGGGAAATTTGTAACATGATTGAAAAAAATTTGGTTACGAAAAAATATAAAATGAATATCCGAATAAGAGTTTTTGAAAAATAAAAAGGTGACTAATACACACGCATACAGAAGCAGCCTCAAGACGATTTTATGCGGAATTAGGAGGTTGAGATTTGTTGGAATCTCGAATTTGAAATTTTGAAATAATCGCGAGAGCCTGGAGCGCAAGCAAAAATGGCTTAATGTCTTTTTGTAATCAGTATTTTAATATTTTAGTATTTAATATATTAATAAATATAAATGTATATGAAGGGATTAATTGAATGTTAAATCATGTATATCTAAATTTTAATTTTGAAAATCTAACAATTTTATTTAACAAAAAAACATTTCTTTCGATATATATTAATTGTTAAATCAAATTATCAAGGGACAAAATATTGAATATAATAAATGTCTACCTGAACATTTTCATTGGGTAAGAAATGAAATATCGCTTCCCGCTTTCGGATGATAATTTTCCGTTTCAATTTCTCGTTAGTAATATTGTCATAAATAAATTATCAAGAATTTCTCTACCCCTGTCTTTTGACAAATTAGGAAAAGTTAGAAATGGAGAAATATAATTTTTTCTCTTATTCATGTGCTGCTTTATCAATTATCTCATCCCGTTAGCGTCAAAGAAAATGGGGTACAAACGCTAACGGCTCTTTGTCTAAATTAAATTTTTCTCACTAATGTTGATGTTAAGAATTCTTTCTGTTAGGATTCCAGACCACGTCAGGGAAATAATAAAAGCATTCACGCCCTCTTTATAATTAATAATCTTCAAATAATTGGCCAACTTTTGCAATTCTTTCTTTTTTATCTTTCTTTCACCTTTCTTCTTTTTAAATACATTTAAATACTGTAAATAAATATAGATCATATTAATTTTAAATCAATTGGGCCCATCAATATTTTTATTCAGTGGATTTTTTTTCATCGTTTCAATCCTTATTTTTTTCAAGTTATAGGAAATGGAGTCAGTGCTTCAGTTCTTTAATTAAAATACAAATGAAAAAAATACTTAAATTATTTTTATATTATTTTTGCAAATTGCTATCTTTTCTTTAATCTCAGGAAATAATAAAGAGAATACATAGAATTCAAAAATAATAAATTCAATAACCGGTAAAATCTTATAAATTTTGGATTTCATATACATCTCCTAATTATGTAATAAGACAAAAACTTAGTTTATCAATTTATTTTTGGACAAATATATGTTATTTATTTATTTAGTAACAATGTTTAATAATATGTAGAGTCGATTTGGCTCTAACATGGTTAGACAATTAATATATTTTATATTATTTAGATTTACATAGAATATTATAAAAGTTAAGTTAAGAATAGGAATGACAAGCCTGGTTTAGAATTGTTTATCAATAATAATGAAAACAAAACGCCAAGCGGAATTAGAAATAAGGCTCTTCTTTAGAGTTCTTTACTAAGATAAACGAACTTTTTAACTTCGGCCAAAGCACACCTTCGTCATCCTAACACGCACTGAAGATGTTGTCCGAAATTTGTGCAATAAAGGGTATCAGGTAGAGCGATACATTACATTGCTGGCTTCATCTCCATTACTAAACAATATTATAAAAGTTGTATGGGATTAAAATATTTCAATCATTAATCATAAATTAAATGGAGTAAAGCATTGTGTTCTTAATTTTTACTTTCTCATACCTATCTGATATGTAATGTATAGTATATAGAGAAACTTTCAAAAAAATTCAGTGTCGAAATTTCAACTGAAATACACGATTTCTAAAAGGGGTCTGTCTGTAGTCTACGACTTCTATATGGAACAAAGTGAGGAAAGAAAGAAAGATACAGAAGGAATTCCGATCTTGTTTGTGTGCGGGTAGCTCGTGATAGCCATATACCTCAATCAAAGATGATAAATTATGATAAAAATTATTGAAAATCACATTGCGGCTGAACATTTTATCATGAAAACGGAATAAAAGCGATAAAGTGACTTCAATAATCTACCACTTCTAGTGAACGGATTTGTGAAAATTTATATTTATATTAGACTTGAATTAGATTGAAAATTAAGTCAAGATAATAAGTAATAAGTAGGACTCTCAGCCAAACAGAGAATATTTTGCATAATACTGCGTTCAATATAAATATCTCGATATCAGTATGATGACCTCATCCTCAGTACAATAACTGCATTGGATAGAATATAATTCATTAAGATAACTAAGTGTTAAGTGTTTTTACTGCTAGCATGTTCGCCGCGAAAGTGGATGGTCTCTATAGGCCGGGAGTCAAAACAATGATATCGTACTCATACATCTTAACCGATATATTGACTTATAGGCTCTTGGGCCATTGTTTTGAATACCATCAACTTTTTCAAAACAAACCCCTATTATTCAATAATTCATTAATTTAGAAATAATATATTATACATATTTTAATAGTCATTAATTATCTGCTTACCAGATGTTTTGCAAATCGTCATTAATTCTATCCAATATGAAAATAGGTAAGCTAGCTCCGTCATCACAAATTATATAATAAACATGATCATGATTATAATATTAGCAATAACTAACATGCGCTCCCACAACATGTCAGCGAGTTTCCACATAATAGTGAGCTGGATTATGTCAAGATATAGTCTGTGGAAGAAAGTAGAAGTAAAAGAGAATTCATGGAAAAGTGCTACATATGCTCTACATGAAGGAAAGACTGTCAACAGTCAATAAGTCTGAATGAGACTAATTATAGCCTATTGGAAACTGTGGCAATGCAGGGTTTTTTATGACAGATAAGCTACAGCTAGTGGTTAATATTGTTTGCGAGGGATTGATTACATGTTTTTTGTTTTATGTATTTATGTATGATTACTTTCTATAAACATGTATGCTTTTTGTTATAAAATTATCATTTATGAATATGTTATCTCATTATGTTAAAAAAATTTTCCCTCTATTTTAATTTTTAAATTTGTAATATAGAATTTATTTGTTAAGTTATTGTTTATAAATATCATATAAGTTAATATTATACTAATTTGAAATTAAGATCTGTACTATAAAGTGACATTTAATGAAAGAAAAGCATAATCGAAATGTAAACAATCGTAGCGGCTAATATTATAAACATGACCATATCCATATTCATCGTAAAATTTGGGTGGATGATATTGTTAAGCCCATATATACATGTAAATACAATAAATAAAATCAACTTGTGGCTCACCTTGAAATTGGGTGTACCAGAATGAGATTTAGGTGGGTTGCAGCACCCTATGTTACGTGCCGGTATCTAACTACTCTCTGAAATTCCATGAAGTGCCACAATTTCGTAAATTTGAAAAGAACAAACCATAAGAGACGTCTGGTTGCAGTAAGGCGTGGCCTTTAATTGTTAATGATGACTCTTGGACAGGTCTAAGACTGCGATAGTTGAAAATGTTTTCATATTACCGGCTTCTTTTAGGAAGATTTTTATTGAATTTTCTTGTTGGTTGAAATATGAAAAGAGCCTTTTCTTGGTGGTCATGGTGACCGGAGGCAGATGAAGGCCATCTGCAGGGCCGTAGAGACTGATGTTTAGGGCCGTATCGACCGGCGCTGGCGCCAGAGCCCTCGGCAACTTCTCAATTGATTAACAAGCTGTTTAGCACAAATCGCTTAATGGGGTTGCAGAGACATCAGCCTTCTGGACCACTCTCGACAAACAAATTTCTGCCACCTCTATGTCTAAAATAACTATTTACCTCATATCATCAATATTACATCTAATTGAAAAGAATGAATGTTTCCGTTTTTAATAAATAAAATTTTTAGAATACTATTCAAAATTTCATCTTTGTTAATTATTTTCTGACCTATAATCTCTCTTATTTTATGAGTCAAAAAACGAAGCATAAGCTCAGTGCTTGCTCCCACTTAAGCCACAAGTCATATAAAAGAAAAGCCTGGGCATGGAGACTCTTGGCTGGATAACTCAAATCCCAAGGAATTGAATATTTGTACTCCTTAAATAGGTTAAAATGTTTGACCATGCTTTGGAGAGAAATCACTCGATCGGTTTTAAAAATTTTAAAAGTTTGTATCAAGAGAGAAATGTTTGTCCAACAGAACATTGCAAATATATTACATGAAATTATGAAGAAGATACAAAACGACATAAACGAAATTATCATAAGATTATATAAAAAATAAACAATAATAAATTTTGTTAATTATTAATAAGGGTAACATATTATTATTTTAAGATTATAAAAAATAAATTAATACACTTATTATATAGAGATCACAATCCTAAGTGACCTCAAATTAACTCAAAAGACGATAATATTAATAAAATTTATCTAGACCGTCTCCCCGACTTACGACTGACTTCCCTTTTGACTTATAGGTCGGAAGTCCATATAGCTACAAGTCGGAATCACTTAAAAAGGTAAAAAAATCTAAATGCCTTTAGCCCCCTAATTTCATCCGTAGCCTTCATTTTACTTTCTCTCTCTCCATGAGTTTCAATTCAAATATTCATATTAATCAAAAATTTCAAAATTTATTATGAGAAATTTAATATATTTTACAAGCAAAAATTAAAATTATTATCTTAAAAATTTTACATTTTTTTTAAATTTTCCGTTGATATAAATTGTAGGTGGTTGTATTATAATGAGAATATTGTAAATTAGTATGTTTTACTTAGTAAGTAAGTTTTCGATTAAAAGGTCGTTGCGTCTTTTCACTATTTCCGAAAATGAATATGCACTTTCATTTTTTTTTTTGTGATATGGAAGCATAAGGTCCAACGGACCTATAATGACCAGTGGTCACCTGCAACCAAGAAGAACAGGAGAAGGAGAGAGTGGGGACTTTAAAAGGTGCTTGTTGAAGTTGGATTTGAAAGATTGGAGCTGATAGGTTTTTAGGAAGATAGTAGCAGGGAGGTGAGAAGGTTATGGGAATAAAGGAAGAGTGGAATTGACTAGTTCTACTAGTCGCGAGTTTAATGACATTGGAACGATGATTCTCTTGTATTGCGGACAAATTTATCATTTAAATAAAGTTCCCCTCCTCCGGTCTAAAGAATAAAATTTTATCCAATTTAAATCCTTGAATTATTAAACTATTTTTTTTAGAATTTCTGCAGAATATACTCTCCAACTCAAAAGTAATTGGACACGTTGTATCTTTTGTTTCGTCTTAATAGATAATTAGAAAAGGTACATGAAATCCAAAAATAATAAATTTAATCGTAGGTAAAAACATTATGAAATTTGATTTTCATTTAGCTCTTCTTATTAATTACCCATTAAGACAAAACAAAAGATACAAAGTATCCAATTACTTTTGGGGGGAAATTTTTTATCAGCTATCACTGTGTTGATGTGTTTTTTTTTATTTGATACCTACCACGTTATTTAAATTCACTCCAAAAGAATATAAAATTAAAAAATTTTAGTAGTTTGCGTGAAGTTGGGAAAATATAATAATGAAACAATATATAGTAAAGACGATGCACCCGGTAGAATCTAGGGCAAAGGGCACAACCGGTTTCCTTAGTGGTGTCGGCGCTGCAAATGGCGGAAATGATTGGAATGGCTGATGAGAGCTAAGCCAAATGCAATTAGGGGCTCTTAAGCTCCGTGTTGCGTTTGGCACCCCCTCCCAACCAACCTCTAATTAACTCTAGAACAGATAAACATTGGAATCAGAGTTCAAACAGAATAATTCATCCATTGGTTTAATTTATTGGAGATTTGTTTGATTTATTAATTAATCATGAAATAGTTAAGCAGGCACAATCAATTTGCAACTAATCACAATATCGGATAATTCAATTTTGATCTATTTATCTGCATGGCGGATTTTATTATATTGTCAATAAGATTTAGAAAAACCTCGTTACCTTTTTTATTGAACATATTTGAATGTCATTTCTTAACAGTGACTCTTTAAATGCCTTCTAATTTGAAAAAAAAATATTTTGATTAATATTCAAGATATGTCTACCAGAGTGCAAATATGTGCTTTGGAGTAATTTTGTTTTTAAAAAAGAAAAGCAGACATTTTGACTTGGAGATTTTAAAAATTCAGGTATTTTATTGAAAATTAAAAGCTAACTTTTTAAAATGAAAAAGTTCTAAAAAATAATTTGTATTCTTTAAGTTGGTGTTGGTTTAGCTGCTTGGTCGTTTAATAACAGATGTATGCTTAAAAATATCTATAAAATGAAAATTAATTAGAAAAAGGGCGGAACTGAGGGAGACGAAGGGTTTCTGGGTATAATTATTTTATTATCCAATTTCTAGGAAATTTGATATCTATGTTCATTCTGATCCCCTTCATTGTTGATTACTTTTTTAGATCATACAGGCTTATTTGAGTCATACTCTTTGAATTTTCTTATTTTACCGCCTCAATTATCAATTCTTGCTAACACATTGCTGAGAGAAAAGTCCTGCGCTGGCCACTTTTTTAAAAAATTAATCTGAAAATTTTTGTTGGAAAGTTTCAAACCTCCATTTCTCCTTTTCCTCTGTGGCTTTCTTGCACAATCAGAATTTCATTAGGGCATTTCGAATAACAAAATAGAGATCTCTATTTTTTTTCTTCCTTTTTACCTAACCCCATAGCAATTACCCGATGTGAGCAATTTAGAATTTACTTTTCTTTTATTTATTAATTAATTGGAATGTTGCGTTTTTCTAGTTTTTTGTAATTGTAAAAATAATATATTCACAATAAAAATTAAATTTGCTTGTCTAATAAGAATGAAACATTTCTAAGTAATTTTTCATATTTGATATTGATTAAATATCGAGGTTTCCTTTCCTAGAATCTATTAATGCTAATGTCCTTTTGCCCTTTCTCCAATTCAATGGACCGATGGTGAATTTTCCTGGCCCCTCCCCACTCCTTATTTTTTAGGTCCCGCCTTCTTTGGCTCCAAAACCCCGAAGGGAACAAACAAAGAAATTTTTCACCATTGCTGGCTCCCAAAGAGGCAACCATGTCCGGGGGTGAATGTCCCGGAAAAGGAAACTATCCCACTCACTTTTCAAACCCTTTTTTTTTCTTTCCTCCCCATTATATTCATTCAATTCATGCAATTTATTCGATTGAACATTCGTTTTCCTTTTAATATATATAAATAAATAAATTCACTTGATTTTATTTCTCTAATTTTTATTATTAAATGGGAAATATCCATATTGATTTACTTCAAGCATTAAAATATTAGTTTAAAAGCATTTTCATTTCAGAGCGTTTATTTTATTTCATTATTCGACTAAGCTGTTTAATTTATATAAGGAAAAAAATAAATCATATCATTTAAAGCTTTTATTCAATAAATTAAATAAACATTTTATTTGATTTTAACCAATTGGAAATGGACTCATATTTGCAAATTTATCTGTGTATATGTTACACTGAATTAGTATAAATACCTATTTCATGAATTAGGCAATTTTTACCAAATTCGAGAAATCGGTAACGCGAAAGCTGAATTTGTGAAATAAGCAAACCTGTCAAAAAAAATATTAAAATTAAAATATCTGTTAATATAAGAAAAGAGAAATGCACAAAATATTTGATAATAAATTTGTTACATCATTACTAATATTACTATTATATATATCAAAAACATACTGCAAGTCTTTACTACTTTTTT